>JASANF010018363.1:0-18919 GCA_030248245.1 Trissonchulus sp. WLG1_4
GATACTCCACATTCTTCTTGCTTGACAGTGGAATTTTTAGTGCAGTGATTTTAACCTTCCAGTTAGTGCAGTCAGAAATCAACTCAGCCAAAGAGGAAATATATGGAAAAACTTCAAGTATAACGACTACTACGGGACACGTACTACAACAAATTGAGAAACGAGTCAGAGAAGAAGCTGAACACTAAACGTAAAAGTCAACCTGGTGATACGAAATTTTGATACAAAAGACGAAGAAAAATTGACCGAAGAAGTGGTGGACTTTATCAAACTATACCTTAATGATAGTTTCTCAATGGACTTGGTGAAGGCTTGCCACAGGATGAAGAGCACCAACAAGCCTAAGCCTGTGATTATTGCTTTAACTAAAGCTGACGAAGTCTTTAAAATTATTCGTAATGGAAAGAACCTGA
Organism: Trissonchulus sp. WLG1_4; assembly: GCA_030248245.1. NCBI lineage: Eukaryota > Metazoa > Nematoda > Enoplea > Enoplida > Ironidae > Trissonchulus > Trissonchulus sp. WLG1_4. Next base: position 414 of record JASANF010018363.1, read on the forward strand.
AAGATTTGAATACTGAAAAAGAAGAAAGAACAAGAAGCGGCCAATCATTTTGGAAGAATATCAGGAACCCGTCAAAGCAGCCATGAAAGGGTACTTGGGACTAGAAATACAGAAGATTTACTAATCTAAGAAGAATCTACGTGGCAAAGTCCAAGTAATCGACAAATCTGCTGAAATAGACCCGACTATTGTTATTGACGGTGAACAGTTTACTGTATATGATTTACCAGCGCAGTATACTCAGTTAGTTGAAGGACCGTTTAAGTCTAGCTTTGTGTAGCTTGTTAAAGAAGTGTTAACTAGGTATTATTAAGATTGTATTTTGTTTTAACAAGGTATTATTATAATTGTTATTTGTTTAACTATTGGTTAAATATTTTTGAGAATTGAAGTCTGAATGTGAACGAATTTTTTCTGTGTCCGCGTCATTTAATGGTTTTTTCAAATGTATGTATCTATAATAATTTTAAGTATTTATTAGGCCAGTAGCCCTCTCCTTTTAGCACATCTGTAAGATAAAATTTGGTAAAAAATTAAGGTTTATTTCTCTTGGGCACCTAAATATTTATTTTCCCAATTTTATTGCGAGTAAGCTTTTCTCGCTCACTAAAAATTAAATAAAAGCACCAAGTGTGTGATCCGGTTCGGGGGTTTTTTAAAAATCACGGGTTGCCCCCCAACTTGGCTGCACTTGGGATGGTGGGGTTTTCGGGTTGGGCCCTCCTTAAACTCGGGCAGCCCCTGAGTATCCTCCCTCCCCGTGTCCACCCAGTGCACTGTGCGTGCGGAACCCCGCCAGGGTGGTTTAGCACCTGCCGCAACGATAGAAAACTGCTGACAACGCTCTAACTGTAAAGTATGCAGTAGAATGGACAGATACTGATACTTTAGAAGCGGCAAAAAAACCTCAAAAATTCATGGTAACTACATATGATAATAGTATTCTGACGTGTGATACTATAAATGTAATTTACATGATAAGATGTGTAGACTGTGGAGCTCAATACATTGGAACAACAAATGGTAAAATGTTAATAATAAGGATGATGGAACATATTCGTTCCATATGTGGCTCAGGCTCTTCAGGGTGTTTTAATTCATTGTTGCATTTTAAGAATAGTAGTTGTAAAAAGTTTAAAGTCAAAATTTTAAGAGAAGATTAACGTTGTAGAAGATGAAGATGCTAATAGAAATATACTGTTACAGAGAGAAGAATTTTGGATTAGAACCTTAAAAACAAAATATCCGTATGGTATGAATGATAATCTTAAAAATTACAATCCTAGTGTGTCTATATTTCAAAATTTTTACAGATCGTCAAAATAAATATAATGAATTTTCTAAAAAACCGTCAAGTTTGCAATCAAGGTGTGATGTAGACGCTTGTATTCTAGGATATTTAATGAATTCACGTATGATAAAGTTAATTTTAGACGTAAAATTATTCCTATTATTTTTGGTTTACGTAGAGCAGATTTAAGGCGTTTATTTTTTAATTTTAACGGAGAAAATGATGGTAGCTGGCTCAACTATCTTAGTTATCGATTTATGTCTTGCAAAAAATGAATAAAAAAGAATAAAGAACCATAAAAAATCGAAGAACATGAATATGTTCATTCCAACAATAAGATTATACAAGATTAGATTACTTTCGTAAAAATTTTTAAGCAAAATATTATGTATTGGCCAGATTTAGTTGACGTGAAATGGGCTAATCCTATGTCTCCGATGAACTGTGTTACGCTCCGTCCCCACCGACAATCAGCCGAGCAGCCAGCCAGCCAGCCAGCCGAGCAGCCATTCGTTAGCCATCCAGCCATCCAGCCAGCTAGCCGTCCAGCCAGCAGCCGCAGCCATTCTGCCAGCAGCCGCAGCCAACTAGCCGAGCCGTGTATCGCGGCCAATGCCCCACGCCAGGCCCTGATGCCCGATAAATTGGACACTGGTAGAATTAGGATATCTGTTTGTGCATGCCTTGTCCGGTATTTGCGTTGCTAGGTCGCAGCAAGAAATTTGTAGGTAGGTTAGTGTAGTTAACACGTTTGTAGAGTGATTGAGAGTAAGTGCTAGAAGACTAACATAACGAAATCCGATAGCCGAAGTAAAAGGAGTCGAACCCAGACTTGGTGATGGAAATTTCGAGTGTGGCACAAAGACCACAAGTTTTAAGTAACGAGTATAAGACCACCGGTGGCAAATTTTGTGGAGACGGTTCTAGAGTGTTAGCTGCGTTAGGTGAGTGGCGTATGCGACGGGTGACTGCAGCACCCTGAAAATCGCGTCTGTTTGCGTGCTATGCACGAGGCGTACGTCATATAAAGCAGGCGCGAGCTCGCCACTAGAAGGTTTAGTTCCGTGAGAGTTTGAGCGGCTAAGTGAGAGTTAGAGCCGGCAGTGAGTGAGAGGGGGACGCCCCAATAGTCTACTAACATTAGAGTGAGTGTAGAGAGTGAGTGAGTCTGAAATTTAGCTAGGTACGTACTGTATTCCTTAGGTAGAGTATGCGTAGGTAGTGTGAGTAGGTAGGAAACGGGTTAACTGTACAAGCAGTTCCTCGTGAACCGGTCAAGGTAGCTGAAATTAGATTCGATTGCTCCGTTTCGATCCGGAGTTCAATCTAGTGGGACCTCCAGGAGGGGGAGGGGGGCAGGACTAGTTTAAATTTGGGAACGTGTTTTCGTACTGAAAGGGGGGATTTTGGTTACGATTTTCGTTCGTTTTAACTCAGTAGAACCGCGAAATTTTGAGTTTGAAATTTGAGAGCTTTAATGGGTTATTGGCGTTTGCCATCTTGTTTGTTTGTTTGTATAACTAATTGCATTTGTGTATTTTCAGGAAAGTTTGTTGAACTTATATTTATAAACTGTATGCATAAATTGCGGGTTTAAAAATTCTTTGGTAGTTGAATTTGGGCATAGGGAGCGCGAGAAAACGTGCCTCAACCAGGAGGTACCCGTTGACATGCGCTAGACACGCCGAGGCGTCGTGCCCGCGCAGGGGGGCACCTGTTATAAATCAGGGGTCACCCCCTGGTCGAGGCAGGTCTTCTCGCACTCGTACAGACACATATATCTTCAAAATTTACTTCTATTTACATTTTATAATCGCAGATTTAAGCCAAGACACGCGTTTCTTCATTTTTATATTTGGCAGTTTTCGAGACTTCGCAGCGCTCTGTGTAGCGCCCTTGAGTTCAGAAATTACTAGAAAGGCTGCCAGTAGTTTCTCCGGCGTGCTGTCCGGCTTACCGCATAGTAAAATCGTGACTCAACACACGAAATGTGAATATGAGTATACGTATTTAGATTATGAAGTTATTCACGTTATAGATCCCAAATTCAGCCTTTTATTGAATAATTCAAGTTTCTTTATAGTTTTTGAACTGAGATTTTAATGGGGAGCGTATTCTTAGTCTGATCGGTTGCTTCCAAAAAATATATATATCTCTATCGTGTGGTCTGGCTCATATTCAGTGTGAGCTGGTGAAGACGACGAAACCGGGGGGTGGTGCTGACGGTTTTGAAACGGGGCTAAGTAGTTAGGACGTCATGCACCGATCAGAGTAGGAATAGGCTCCCCTGAGCTAGGACTAGATTCTGAGCTAGGTTTTTACTTGTTTTCTTCATATTTGTTATATTTGTTTTCGGCCTCCAATAAATTTTTATAAATCTAAAAGTTTTTGTGTCGTCCCCAATTTTGACTGTGTTTTGGGTGTTTTGTAGGGCTTTGCAGCTATTTTGGTGATTCCATGCGTGGGCCCCGAACCTGAGCGAGGGCCGGAATCTGAGTTTTAGGCGACTTGTGACGGTTGCCAGCCGTTAAAGCACGTTCTACTTGGGCTCGGGCGCACGGTCACTTTCGCCCTCGTGTCCATCGCCTTCATCCCTAAATTCCAAGAGCCCCGTAGTTCGTGGTTTAACAGACAATTGAATTTTTCAATAAAAGCATTTTTTTAATCTGTAATTTATGAATGCATTCTAACTTAAATATCTTTTTAAATGAAAAGTCTAATGGTATTCAACTCTTTGTAGTTCCCTCGGGTGATGCCAAATCAGGAAACGTAGAGTCATTTTTCAAATATAATGTAGTTGTCGTAACTCTTAAGAAATATAAGAGACATGTTGTTTTATATAAATCTAACTATTTAGATAAAAGTTAAAAAGTTAAGTAAATTGCAGTGAATATAGAATCTATTTGAGTTGAGCTTAATTCTTAAAATTTTAATCCGTTATGATCCGGTAGCTATTACGATTGATTAAATAGGCTTACAAATAACTTCTAAAGATTAGACCTTTCTCGACTAGAAAGTAACCTGAATACGTAGTCCATATGGATGTAATCCATGCAATGCATGAAGCATGTAGTCCATACAGTGCATGTCACCTTACAACTGTTTTATAAACTCGAATCTTAATTGGCCATTTAATATCAACACTACATTCTGATTGGTGTGATTTCCCATCCTATTATATCAAATAATTAATTATGTCGGAATCCGTCATAGGGTCAATTCATGCTTACAACCGTATACAAATCCGTTCAGCTGCCAAAATTACTAAATCATCACGCCAACGCCACCGATAGTATAATATAAGATTAAGGTTCAAACTTATGATCGCACTTATAAGTTGAAAGCTCTCAGTTGAAAAAATTTCAATTTTTTGCAGACCAGATTTTTATAAAAATGCTCCGTTGATCTCAACGGCGCCGTTGAATTTTTTACAAAAGTGTAACTTGATTGTTGTTAAGTTATTATTTCGTAATTTTGCCGGCTGAACAGATATACGGCTGTAAGTATGAATGGACCCATTTCCATACCCTGCAATCAATTCCGATCCGTTCGGTGCACTTAAAGCAATAGTTTGCAAATCGTTTTTCATAGCATTTAGTGCAGTAAGGCCGGTCCTCTTTCAAAATATACTTTTTCATCAAAAGTGACGCGTCACATTCCTTGCAAGCAAAGTCACCGTCCGCTTCCTGTTTCTTTGGTTTAGTCGCGTCCATCTGCTGTACAAACCTGAAAATCGAAATCGTTAATCCCTAAAATGGATTAAACGGATTAAAGTCTGACAACAAATAGTTGCGCCACTTGAGAGAATGAAACATGTGATTTCGTTACGACAAGAACAGATTTTGACTATCAAGAGTACAGCAAGCCGTCACAAAAGTCTTGCCACTAAAAAAAGAAAGAGGCGCATGTATTTTGGTCAGACTTTAGATGAAATTTGTTTTGCCAATAACTCAAAATCATTCTGTCAATCTTTATAGGGACGAGTATGACACTCTTCCGTGTACTAGAAAGTTAATAGTTTAAGTTTTAAGTGACATAGGTCAAGTTTAAACTTTAGTTAATCGGACAAAACGATGCTTCAGCGCAAATAATGCTAGATTAAATTAAATTAAATAAGCGTTAATGCTAGATTTCAGCATGGTATCCCAATTAAATGAAGACGTGTTTTACTCAGAGGGGGATATTCTGTCTTTTTCAGCACACGATCAGCTAAAAATCAGAACGTTTTAGTTTTAACCTCCTCGATTTAACACAATACCAACTAAAAAAAGTGTTGTCTTGAAACGAGGTACATAAGTCTCCAACAGCTGAAATAAACTGAAAACTGTGCGCTGCATCGTTCCAACCGATTAGCTAGTATGTTAAAGGGTGTCATACTCTATACTATTGTGTACTCTTGAAACAAGTGACCAATAAATAACAAGAACTCAAATATAACCAAAAGCATCGCTTACATAAAACATTATCAAGAAAAGCCTAACTCAATATCGGGTTTAGCGAATTAGATTGGAAATTTTGCAGTTTGTGTGAATTCCGTCAAAAATAAAATCCATCAAAAGCTCGAAAACATCAAAATCACGCCATCGTTTTTGATTGTTTTAAAGTTCAGCAAGTTTTGGTCCCTGCGAAAACAAAACTATGGAGAACAACATCCATTAAATGAAATCATCACCGAGAAAATATTGTGATCAAAATCTCACTATGTGTGTGCGTGTGCGTACGTATCTAATTTGCATACACTAATCAACGTTTTCAACTTGTCAAGAGCGTTATCAGAAGAAGGCTTCAAAACGGTAGCAAATATTTATAGCAGAAAAGTTGGTCAGTGCCAGTACTTTTGATTATTGGTTTCCATGTGTGAAAAGCGCAAATACCCGAGGGGGGTGGGGGGTGTTTTACTTTGACACGATAAAAGCACAAATAACGTATGGCGCTTGAGGTGGGAGGGGTAAAATTCCTCCCAAGAATGTTTGCAACTGTGGGATAGTAGAGGCTTTCAAAAACAGGTTCTACTAATTCTACCTGAGTTAGTCGCCACCAGTTAAAACAAGTTGCCCCTAAAAGGGGCAGGGTTCCTCCCCAGAGATGTTCATATGTATATAATATCAAGATTGTTCACATCATGCACGAAATGCTGTGTGCGATGGCGCACAGTGTTGTGGATTTACAGGGAAACTTTCATTACATTACAAATTTCCGAAACTGAGGAGTATCTCAATATTATTAAAGTTCAATTCAAGTCATAGCGCCCACTAGTTGCCGCTATGTGCAATAGAGAGCCGTCGACTGGTCTACCATGCTGTGTACTGTTGTTTGAAACAGTATTAGTGGCTGTAGACGACCAATCATATAAGGATGATGGCACTGTTTGTACAAGTGCCACCTGCATTTCCTGCGGCAAACCAACTAACACGAAGATGTCATACTTAGCGGCTACTAGTGCGCAGATCATGTGGGCAGATCTGTATACGGCACTGTTAGTGTTATACATAGTTGGTATTGGCACACGGAAATTTTTCCTCCTGGAATTTACCCCCGCTAAAATACCCAATGGGATTTTTTTATCCGTGACAAAACTTCCCTGGGGTTATTTTCTCCCCATTACATAGAGAAAAGCATTTCTTAGACCAAAATTTTAATATTAATTTATTTAACAAGTGCTGAATGGTTAAGCCAGTTACATAACATTAGATTTTATGTAGTATACCTGATACTGCTTATTAAGTACTAAAATTACTGTGTTGCCTAATTTCTGAGAAGTAGGTAAAAAATGTTTCACGACCACTCCGAGTTTGAAGTACATACATAGGTAACTACTGAACAGTCACCAGCGGGGTGATTTTGTTTGGAGTCCTGGTCGGGGAAATTTTTCTCCGATATCTTGAGGAAGAAAATACCCCTAGTAGTCTGTCCGCTATTGCTTTTTGGGGTCTCAGTTGATTAACTGTTGTTTTGTGTGTGAATTTAGGTTTATATTGCCTGTAGTCTAGTCTGTCCGCTGTTGCTTGGAGATTGGGGTCTCAGTTGACAATTTGTTGTTTTGAGTGTGAAATGAAGTTTATGTTGCCGTTGCCTGTACCTATGTAGTCTAGTCTGTCCGCTGTTGCTTTCAGATTGGGGTCTCAGTTGGATGTGTGAGTGTGAGTTTAGGCTTATGTTGACTGTAGTCTAATCTGTCCGTTGCTTTGAGATTGGGCTCTCACTTGGTTCGCTTTTGTGCTAGAGTCTATGGTTGGAGCTTGTCTGCTGCTGGAGTCACAAGTCCGCAGTCAGTGTTTGTGACTATTTTCCACTAGACTATTGTGTAATGATAAAATAACAAGTTGCCCCTAAACGGTGCAAGGTTCCTTCCCGGAGATGTTCAGAATCAGATGAATTTTCTGAGGCTCATTGATTTCCTCATTGTCTATTCTATAGGTATTATGTACTTAAAAAACTCCACAGGTATACTGTGTCTGGCAAATTTGTTGGGTTGCCGACCCCCAGCGAAGCAGGGGTGCAACCCATTGTATTCATATTCCTGATGTTGTTTTTGTTTTTTTTTCCTGTTAGCAAAAGTTTGTTACTCGTTTTTCTCTGAAGTTACTGGGGGGATTGGTCCCAAACTTTGGTGGGGGGACCCCCCCTATGAGTAGTTGTGCCCCCCACCTTGGTGACCCCCTGACCCCACGGGGGGCCGGGTCACGTGACCCCCGAAAACGATGGAACACAAGGGGGGACCCTTGTGAACTTGAAAAAATTTTTTTCAAGGATTTGGACAAAAAACTGTCTCTTGGGGTAGTTTTGGCCCCTGAACACGAATCTGGGGTTATTTTTTACCCAGGACCCCCCTGGACCCCCCTATGACCCCTTAGGGTACCCCCCTTAGGGGGTCCTCGGGGGTCAAATTTTCGAATTCGAGATTTTGGTATTTTTAGGGGTAATTTGGGCCCCTGAACACGAATCTGGGGTTATTTGTTACCCAGGACCACCTGGACCCCCCTATGACCCCCTTAGGGCACCCCCCCCTAGGGGGTCCTCGGGGGTCAAATTTTAGAATTTGAGATTTTGGTGTTTTTAGGGGTAATTTGGGCTTCTGAACACGAATCTGGAGTCAATTTTCGTCTAGGAGCTTCCTGGGTACCCCTATGATCCCCTCAGGGTACCCCCCTCCTAGGGGGTCGTAAGGGGTCAAATTTTCGAAATTGAGATTTTGGTGTTTTTAGGGGTAATTTGGGCCCCTGAACAGGAATCAAACGTTTATTTTTGCCTAGAACCTCCCTGGACCCCCATACGGCCCCCTCAGGGTCAGGGTACCCCTCCTTCCTAGGGGGCCCTCAGGGGTCAAATTTTCGAAATTGAGATTTTTATGTTTTTAAGGGTAATTTGAGCCCCTGAACACAAATCCAAGGTTCGTTTTTGCCTAGGACCTTCCTGGACCCCCTAGGACCCACTCAGGGTACCCCCCTTCTAAGGGTTCAAATTTTCGAAATTGAAATTTTGGGGTTTTTCTGGGTAATTTGGGTCCCTGAACATAAATATCAGTTTTTTTACCGAAAATAGACGATCTTTTGCCTATAATGGACGGTCCTCTGCCTAGAATGGAGAGTCCTCTGACTAAAATAGAGGGTCCTCTGACTAGAATAGAGGGTTCTCCGCCTAGAATAGAGGGTCTTCCGCTTAGACTACAGGGTTCTTTACCGAGAATGGATGATTTTCTGCTTCGAACACTAGGTTCTCTGCCTTTAGAGGGTTTTCTGCTAGAAATAGAGGGTCCTCTACCTAGAATAGAGGGTCCTCTGCTTAGAATAGAGGGTCCTCTACCTAGAATAGAGGGTCGTCTGCTTAGAATAGAGTGTCCTCTGCGTAGAATAGAGGGTCTTCTGCCTAGAATAGAGGGTCCCTTACCGATCGGCAACCCGTTGTGGCCTACTGGCGATTTTTTTCATTGATTTATGATATTAAATCTAGGTACGGCATGTGAAGCTCAATTCAAGTGTACATAGATAAACGTCTTTTGGATCTTTTCGTTTATCTTTTTTCTCGAAAAGCGTGCGAATAGTCAATTTTTACCATTATTGTTTAACGTTTATCTGTGTAATTTTCTTGCATGAAGATGCTACGAGTTTTTCCATCTTTGTTGTGATTCGTTCCAGAGTGTTCAACAGGACTAAATAGCAGCAGGAAGAAAATAGGCTTCTTACAAGAACGATTTATGTTTCCAGGTCAAAAGCAAAAAACAAATTCATGCAATTTAGGATGAGAAAATATAATGGGCGTTTTCAAAAACAACGGCTTTCCAATTGTGCTAGTGAAAGTAATTTCGCTTCCAAGTATGTACATCTATACTTTGACTTGCGAGAAAGAACACCCAGTACTCTGCCACAGAAGTCCTGTGCATCAATTTTTTTAAAAATTTCATAATGTCTTGGTAACGGATGACCGAATTTTACCCTCAACTTTACTTTAGGTCCTGGCAATAACTCTGACAGCAAGACTCCAGACATGGAGCACCATACCATGTATGCACCTAAATCCTACACATTAGACAAGTTTGGCAGCTGCCACTCGTGGTGGAACGTACCAAACGCTGAAACTAAAGAACCAATGACTGTAACTGGTGGCTGTTATGTAAAAATGATTTAAAGCTGACCGCGCTGCACGAATTCTCTTACGTCAAATAATTATGAACTGTCAAGACTTACCTAATTTGCATATTGACATGTAATATGCAAATTATCTAATCACACAGACAAATTTTTTGCGCGATGACTGCAAAACAATGATCAGGGGGGTCACGATATGATAGCACCATGAAATAGATTAAAAAATTTATTAAAATTATATAACAAAAAACTGAACATATTTTTGGTAAAGGCTGGCAAAAATAGTTATTGGTGTGCACATAACATCTTGTTAAATTTCACACTCTGAATTTTAAATTCAAGGTCCTTCCTGTCCAACAAAAATGAGTAGCAGGTGACAGCGGCTAGGTACATGTACTATTCATAGGCGATGTTTTGCGTATGATTTGTCCTGACCATTATAGGTGCAAAAACCTATAACAAATGTTCCACCTCTAGGTGGAACAATAATAGAAAAACTATACTGAAGACTACAATATGTGGTTTGATCGCAGGTGCTTGAACTTAGGAGTTAGGTTTGAACCTAGGTTCGTCTAGAGTTTGAGATAGTCGGACTGTCTGCTAATGCTGTTACTTGGAGTCTGTCAAAGTTCAACCATTGCTCTCAAGACGAGTTTTGTCGCTGATTTTGGTGCTTGAACTTTGGAGTAGGTATAGGTTTCGGTCCTACGTCACTTAGAATCAGAGTCTGTCTGCTGTTGGTTTACGAATAATCCGTCACGTACTCGCTCACGTAGAGTCCATGTGGTTCCGGTGGCTCTTCCTGGGTGCACTGACTGTGACGATTAGTGCGTAAGTAAGTGAATGTACATGTTACCTATATGTACCTTACTGCCTAAACCTAACACTTTGTACTGGAGAGTGGAGAGTACCCAGAGACATTGCTCACAAATTTCTGTCAAGACCAATTGGTTCACGTCGGTTTTGGTGATACAATGTCCTGTGTGCAAGTCATGCTGAGAGGCTGAACTCTTTATCTGAGTACCTGATTTGTACATGGCTCGAACAGAGAAAAGCCACACCGAACATCCACGAAAGAACTGAAACTACTACAATCTCAGTTTTAAATTCGTAAAAAAATTGTCGGTGTAAGGTGCAAACAGCAACTGCATGTGATAACTTTTATCTTAACGAATATTTACAAAACCTTGCAGAAAGATTAGAGACACATTTAGCACCACAGCGATTAAAGTTATAAAAGTTAATTTTATGTGTTACTTATAATGCTCCAACAAAATTTTAAGAACTTCCTGAAACAGAGCCGCACAGAACACAGGTCCAATCTGGGCCCAACAATGCAGAGCGAGGTAAACAGAGCTGCTAGCTATGCACTATGCAGCCGAGTCACTAGCACAATCACTTCAGTTTGCTAAAGCCCACATCCAAGCCTGAGATTGTCCGAGAGACATTTCATTAACATCCTGAAATGCGACGACTCTGTACTGGGAAACAACTAGGACCGTAGTACATATACATATAACCTAAACCTGGAGATTCGACGACATTGAAATTACTTCAATTCAACCTAGGACTACACATACGTATCTGTTCTGAGATGTTTTAGAAGGTGTCTGTCTACTTTTTGCTGCTTTGTTGCGCTTTTGGGCACTGGACTCTTGGGCGGTAAATCAATCATTTGCCCTGAAAGGGGCATTTAGGGTGATTGATTTTGGAATGCTGATTGCTGCGACTCCTGCGTTTCTGCCGCTTGCTGTCCATCCTTGGCATCCTGCCATCCCAGACCACTGTCTTCTTCCTCGATGATGCTGACGGTACTCTGTAGAGGCAAGCAGTCAGCCGACTGACTACATACCAACCGACTTTCTGAGCTGGCACAATGCACACTGGTCAAATCTATGACAGACTGAACTGTCCGGCCAGACAATTGCTAATTTGCATATTAGTACTTTCTGTCTGGTCACTAGCCAATCAAAGTCGACGTAATAGGAAGAGGCCTGCCCATGTCTGCAGTTCGATTGGTCAAAAAGTTTGTGTCATTTGCATATCAATTTTCATTGGACACCGGCATTCTTAAGTGTCAATTGTCTGTTTTCAAAATATCAGGATCAGGGGGGCCAACAAATCCGAAATGAAGAGATTTTGAAAAAAGAAACAATTATTGAAATTTTTTGTGTCAAAATTGTTTGTTTGCTTTTGTTTATTTCCAGGTTTTCAGGTTAGTTCAGTGAGGTCCAACTCAAAAATTTTTGAGCTCCATTTTACTTCTAGTTAGATCGGCACCCCCCATGTGGGAAAAATAGAGCAGGTAGTCTGGGGGCTAGGATTACACACAAATCATAGGCTAGACTGCGCAAATAATTACGTATTTCTGTTATCGGAGTAAAATCCGATAACAAAGGTTCCTTCTCTAGAAGGAACAATTAGTTAATTTTGCTGCTTGCAATTCACTTGATAACTAAAGCAACTCGGCAGCTGCACTAAATCCGCTAGACCACTTTGTGGCCGAACAAAACTCAGTTGGACAGAAACGGTGGAATGCATACAGGCAGTCTTAGTTCCGTCGGACTAAACGCAGTCTAAGGGGAGCGTTCTAACCTATATGTACATATAGAATTTTTTGTTACTATGTTCTAAATTACTGAAATAGAACGCCTTAGACTGGTTTTAAAGTGAGACTGCCTTCATGCATTCCACCCAAAGTGTTAGGGTCGATTCATACTTACAACCGTATGTCTGTTCAGCCGGCAAAATTACAAAAATTACGCCACCGATGCCTGATAAAGAATAGAACGTGGTGTGATTTTTTTGGTATTTTGTCGACTGAACGGACAAAACGACTATTTATTAAAAATCGACCACTAGTGAAGACTAAGATTTGACCAAAAAATGTTGAACGCTGAGACAAAACAAAATCTGTGATTTGTGACCAAACGACCAAATTTCGGCCATCAAGAGCACAGGGATTAACGATTAGGATTATGCGACCTGTTTTTTCTCAGTGTTCAAATTTTTTTGGATATTTAAAACGACTACCAAAGGTTGCACGTATCACAAATAAGGCAAATAATAATAAATTAAAATATCTTGAGACATTTTTTACAATAAAAAACACGTGACAGACTTGAAACTATACTCATTAGATTTAAAAACATTTAATTTTATCACCTAAAATCTTATTTCAGCTCACTTTGTTGCTTCAACAGTCGATCGATTAGGCTGTTGTCGATCCATTGAAACGATTTGATTGGTTGGTTAAATAGCCGTCAAGGTCATCTAAAGTAGACTATTGGTTATTTCTCAGTCATCCATGAAGAGTACATAAATAGTAGAGACAGCAAGAGAAGTCTTTACGACATACAAAAAACATGTGTACTCTCGATACGGGAATATATGCAATGTTGTATCAAAATTATAAAAATTGTATATTATTCAGGAAATGAGCATTGCACACTGGATCAACTAAGCAGCTAAGTTGGATTTGGGACTGAATTTAACTATTATTATGTACTCTTGATACTTATATGATCATAGATGCACATAAGGGGGTAGGGGTTCTATCTGTCCCTCCTCAGGGGGCTCGAGCACCACCTCACCAAATGCTCCCGTGCATCTCTGATTATGATGCTCTTTATTCCGTGATACTGTACTCTTGATACTATTATATAGTTCTCTTGATACTGGAGCTGTGTACTCTTGATACTGCTGCTCTGCTGAGTGCTGATACATCTATGATGTACTCTTGATGCAATTTTAATCACACCAAGATACTCTTGATACTTCCGGCACCATCTAAGCCAGGCTACAGTAACGAATGCATCACATGTAAACTTTATATTTTTCTATCCACAGTGAAAAGTTTATGCAGCCTTTTATGTACATTTCCATGTATCACCAACTGAATGGTTGAATACCAAATAAAACTGGGGGAGGGGGAGTGTAAAGAGCTACAGCCGATGGTGAGGGGGGCTCCCTAGTTTCCACTTAGCTGCACTCAGTGGGGTATTGTGTTATTCAGTCGGTAATACATGAAACTGAAGCCATCATTGCCCACTACTTTTTGCCCCTCAGAAGTAGCAAAACTTTGACAATTTGAAAGTATTTTACACAGAGCGAAAAACAGTTCCCAATCAGTAAACAGCCGGGTTAAAAAACACCTTCTAGACTCACAGCTGAAAAATTTGTCATACTAATGCGTTTAATCTCACTATTTAATCTCGACCTCAAATCTTCGTACCAACCGAAACTTTTCAGACCAATAAAACTTCTGAGTAATGAACTTGAGGTCACGGAAAACTTTTTTAGCCATATTTTGCGGTTAAGTAAATTCTGAACAGAGCCGGAAATTTTTTTGCTTCAATAAATTTTGCGTACTTTTAAGACCCTTTAACAAATGACAGCAGTTACCTAACTTATCCTTCTTAGCGACCCACAGTGAAATGAGAGTGGTTTAAGCCAAAAACATTTTATAAGTCGGTAGCCATTTGATTAACTGGATCAACTCTATGAATTGATTTCACCTCGGTGGTTTTCCTAAACCAGGGATTTACGTACATTTTCATATGATTTGCACATATTTTCATTACGGAAAATTGCCTGATTCACTGCAAGTCTCTCTTCTGTTGAAATTTCAACTGAGCTAAAGCCACGGTTTGATAAAGTCTGCAAAATTCGTAACGAATCAGGCAATATTTCGTATTGAAACTTTATAAGTGCAAATCATACCTAAACACACGGAAAACCATGGCTCAGTAAAACCGCAGTTTGGTTTTTGCCTTAGCAAGTTGCCGCGAATGGTATCTGAGTGAACTAGTTACAATAATTCACTGTCTTATAAAGTCGCTTAAATGTAGTCCAAACACATTAGCTAAACTAATAGTCTTTAATTAATTAAATTAATAGCTTAGTCTAACTACTACTCAGTCGGCAAAAAGTTGAGTCCGTTTAGGCTGAAGGTTTTGGAACGACGTTTTGAAGCATGATTTTTAACCGCTTTTCTAAGTTTGAAAATGAATTCACAGGAAAAATTATTTTTTTGGGTAAAACTCTTGTGCAAAATAAATCCTCAAAATATCCTTGGCTAAAACATTCAAAATCTAGAGCCAAATTCTTTTTCAGAACAAAGTTACGTTAAAGTTCAAGTCTGTCACGTGAGATTAAAAAGTTTTGACAGTTTAAGCAGCCAAATAAAGGAAAAACTTGAAAAAGGTTCAGCCAAAAAGTAAAGTGTCGCTTTATAATCTTATAATTTCCAAATCAAATATTAAAAAATGCACGGCAATCAAAAGTTAGACCTCAAAAGGCCAACTTTTTAATGTCTAAATGTGCCCTAAAAGGCCAAAAAACGCCAAGAAATCAGTGTTAGTCAGCAATACGAGTCTATTTTCAAAAACTCAGTATACACAGCCGTTTGTCGTCAAGAGTCAAAAGTTTTATCTTTTAGTTAAAGTTTGCTTAGAAGCTAGCAGACCCGAGCGAATCAAAGAAAAGCCAGGCTCATATAATGGCAGTCTAGGCGCCCGAAAATAGATCAATCCTCAGTGCAAATTATGGCCGCAAATAATGGCCGGCCGGCCACAGACTGCCTCTAGCCGGCCATAACTAGGTGGTTCAGGGTCAAGAGGTCACCTTACTTTTCGGCAGGTTTGGTAGTAGCAAGAGTACATAATTTCTCGTCAATATTAGGACAGGTTTGGTAGTAGCAAGAGTACATAAATAATTCCTCAAGGTTTTCCGAACACGTTTGGTAGTAAGCAAGAGTACATACATCCTCATACGTTTTTTGGACAAGTTTGGTACTAGGAAGAGTACATTATGCCTCAATGTTTTCCGGACAAGTTTGGTAGTAACAAGAGTACAAATCTGTCAAGATTTTGGCCCAAACCATAATCTTAAAGGTAACCTTGGCTTTCACATTGGCTTTAGTCATTGTCTGAGAATACGACTTTACCGTCACCTTAGCTTTTTACCTGTGGGTAAATATAGCCTAACTTTGACTGCAGGTAATTTCGAAAATACAGCCCCTGAAGGCAATGGGTGGGTTGAAACAGCCCATTTTTTTATACAAAGCCTTAAAGAGATGAATAAATCGACGTTTGAATCTGATTGGCTTTGGTAGAAAGCTGCTAGTCAATTCAATACCTGCTATTTTTTAACTTGCCTGACAACTCAGTGGCTGTTTTCAGTAAAAAATATACATTTACATTCAGCGGCGAATCCAGGAAAAAATTTCGGGGCGACGTTTTTTTTAACCGGATTATAAAAAACTGAACTGGGATCACTTATCTACAATATTCCACTTAAAAAAAGAGGCTCGGCCACTGTTTATACTGTATTATTTAGTTGTAATATATTTAATATATCACATTTAATCATAGTGGAGTATATTAATTATTTAATAATGTGTAGAATTAATTAATACAGAACTTAAAGCCTACTTGACATGAAAAAATGAGTCTAAAAAACCATACCGTTTTAGGTATGTGAAATAACTAATGTTACTACCGGCTTTACAAAAATACAGTGTAGACTCGAAAAAACATGTTAATATTAAAACACAATAGGCACATTTTATGTTTGGTATTATATAACAATAGAGATTTTACAGAAATCAGTAAAAAAGCTACAAAGAAAGAACTATATGGTAAAACCTGCTAAAAAATTCAAAAGCCTTTGCTGAAACTCAAAAAAATTACATCTAACTTCTACTTTCAAGACCTGTTGCTACTAACCATCTGTTATTCGAGACTTAAATGTTTATATTTTTTTTACATTTTTAATATCCACCACAAAGAATAAGGGATAAAAATCTGATTAAATCCTGATCGTAAAAGTGCATTAGAGTCCCTAATTCTAACTTGTCAAAAAAATTATGTATCTATAGCAAATTGTACCACTCTTCTGAAAGTTTTGCTACAGCTAGCGATTCGAGATGAAAAGAAATAACAAAAGCATTAAAAATTATGCAACACTGTTCCAAAAATAACTTCCGTATCAAGCCCTGTTGATATTTATCTTTACGGACACAACAACAACAACACAGGACACAACAAATTTTGATGAGCTGCTATGAAAAATATAGAAAATTGTTAGGTACATACATATATAAAAACTAGAAAAACTACCCCTAATTTGTTCATGCGAACATTGCTACTTTTGAGCTGACAAAAATTACATATCTTACCAAGGTACATAATGTCGTCTCACTCTTATAAAAGAGTGAGACACCTTGATGTCCTCTTGATCTTACAAAACTTTAACTGAGGTAAGAATACTAGATGAAATTTTTGTGTAAAAAATTATTTTATAAAAGTTCTTGGTAAATTATAGATACGACAAATTTCTGCAGACCTTATTTTGAACATGTTTTAATATCTGACTGAACACGAACAGGTGCTATAATTTTTCTCCTGATTAAACTTAGTTTTATCAAAACTGCTTAAGGACAAAACGACAGGGACAAGGACAAGGACGAGTATGAACCGGGCTTCAAACTGACAATCATTTATCAAAGGTCTGGGATTATCTTGCCAAGACCACTCTTTACGGAAAAGCTAAAGACATAGCCCACACCAGAGGCATTCAAAATGGTAAATAAACTAGGACCCTAAGCCAGTGAGAGTCTTGTTCGCTCAGAAAAGGGTCTATAGAATATGGCGCCAAAATACCTACTTGAGCCAGCTGCAATAAAAGTCCCTCCCTAAGAGAGCCAGGTCTAAGAATGGAAGTGTTATCATAACTGTCAACTTTTTTCTACTCAAAACTGGGCCCAGAAAAATGCATTCTTGTGGAATATAAAAAAACTGGAAAAATTGGACCTCCCTTTTTATGTGACTACCAGCTGAGCTTATATACTGACCGACTGTTGGGTTTCTAAAAGGTGAATTCATCATCCGAATGATACTATGCTGACAGAGCTTGAAAACACTTTGGGTGGATTTCACAAAGGCGGTTTTACTAAACCATGGTTTTACATAGGTGTTCATATTTATTTGCACATACAAATAGGATTTGCACATATTTTGTGATTTCATTACGAAATATTGCGTGAATCGCTACAAATTTAGGTATATACGTAGTAAATGTTGTTAAACCGTGGTTTTAGCTCAGTTGAAATTTCAAACATTAAGCACAGCAAGTCTTTCTTCTGTTGAAATTTCAAGAAAGCTAAAACCGCTGTGTAAGAAAATCTACTAAATTCCTAACAAATCACGCTATATTTTGTAATGAAATTATGTATCATGGAAACGGACGTAAAAATGATTAGTAGATCTTTAAAAAAACATTTTTCTATAGTTCACATAGTCTGACCAAACATCTCCAAACCCAGAGTCAAAAAAGTATTAGTAAGTATAGTCAAAAATAACTTTTTCATAGCTATGTACATACATATCCGATTTGACAACAGAAAGTCACTGCAGACTGAGTTACTCTTGGAAACTAAACATAGCTGCAATTTAAGCCACTTGTCCTTATACTTGTCCTTATCATTTTGTCCCTTAGCAATTCCCCAATAACTGGTCAACCAATTGTTGCAGTATTTTACATGAACTAGGTCAAGCCAAGTTTGTTGGCGAAAAATTAAGCGAAATGATTGTGTCGTTTTCCCAAAACTATTCATTTGAAATTTGTCC
>JASANF010018364.1:0-26046 GCA_030248245.1 Trissonchulus sp. WLG1_4
ATTTATAATTCCACAATAGCAAGCGTCCTTTTATTTGATGCAAGCAACTAAGACTAACCTTTGCTGACCCACCTACTAAGCCTGATCCTGAGTACTAAGCCTCAGCCTAAGCACTAAGCCTAAGCCTAATCTAAGCCTAAACCTAAGCACTAAGCCTAAGCCTAAGCACTAAGCCTAAGCCTAAGCCTGAGGCCTAAATTGAAGGAAAAACCATCTAAGAAGCATCAGTAACATTTTTACCGCACTAAAAAACCCCAAATAGCTTCATATTTT
Organism: Trissonchulus sp. WLG1_4; assembly: GCA_030248245.1. NCBI lineage: Eukaryota > Metazoa > Nematoda > Enoplea > Enoplida > Ironidae > Trissonchulus > Trissonchulus sp. WLG1_4. The sequence goes on from JASANF010018364.1 coordinate 274, forward strand.
AAAAAATATCGCAGCTATAGCCCGGAACTTATACGGAACCGTACTTGTGCTGTAACGCTTCGGTCAGCCTGGTCCTGGTGGCTTCAGGAAAAGTTCTGTAACTTTTCAAAGCCTGAACCGATTTACAAAAATTTTTCAGCATTTAGTCGCTTAGAAGTTGCTCTTTCAATAGTAACAGCAGGTTTTCATTTGATTCAGTATTTTTGACTAAATCTAATTTTGCGCAAAAAATTTTATGTAAAGTTTAATTTTTGGACAAAGTTTGATTTCCAGCTAAAGCTTACATCCTACAAACTTCTAACCTAGCCTATTCGAAAGAGCGGACCCCCCTAGGTTTGGGGGATATAGGGGGACTCCGGATCATTAGTCGAAAAAATGCCGTTTTTCCGACTTATTCACCCCCAATGGTTTTAACACCAATAATTTCACTTCAGATTTTTATTAAAAGGGGCGACAGCTATTTTGGGGGCTAGAGATCAGATTGGGGGCATGGCTGACGATGGGGGTTTCATATTTTTATTAAAAGATGGGGTAGGAAGCGAATTAGAATCGAAAATAATTTCCCCCCCCCCCCGCTTCAGTCTGACCATTCATATACATATAGTGGTTGCAGGGGTCTGGGGGCGGTAGCCCCCAGAAGCTGGGTCTTTTTCAAAATTTTGAAATAAAATTTGCATTGAAAAAGCAATTCTAAGCAACACTTGTTGTGAAATCATAGTGGTTGCAGGGGTCTGGGGGCGGCAGCCCCCAGAAGCTGAAGCTTTTTTAGAATTTTGAAATAAAATTTGCATTGAAAAAGCAATTCTAAGCAACACTTGTTGTGAAATCATAGTGGTTGCAGGGGTCTGGGGGCGGCAGCCCCCAGAAGCTAAAGCTTTTTTAGAATTTTGAAATAAAATTTGCATTGAAAAAGCAATTCTAAGCAACACTTGTTGTGAAATCATAGTGGTTGCAAGGGTCTGGGGGCGGCAGCCCCCAGAAGCTAAAGCTTTTTTAGAATTTTGAAATAAAATTTGCATTGAAAAAGCAATTATAAGCAACACTGGTCGTAAAAAAAGAGAGGTTGCAGGGGTCTGGGCCTGGGGGCGGCAGCCCCCAGAAGCTAAAGCTTTTTTAGAATTTTGAAATAAAATTTGCATTGAAAAAGCAATTATAAGCAACACTGGTCGTAAAAAAAGAGAGGTTGCAGGGGTCTGGGTTTGGCAGCGCCCCCCCCAGAAGCTGGAGTATTTTTAGAATTTTGAAATAATAATTGCATAGAAAAACCAATTCTAAGCAACACTTGTCATTTAGATTAACAGTCACACATTTAGATAAAAAAAGCACGAAAAATCGGCCCATGGGGGGACTAGCAAATCTGAAAAATACGTTGTATACAGGAAAAAACTGAAGAAAAACCATGGGTGACAAGGGCTGTCCTTAGACGTTCGTCCTCCACTCCACCCACCACACGGTTTTTAATTAAAAGCCACACAAAATATATAACTAAATACCAATAATAGTTGTCAGCATTACTCATTATTAATACACCATAGCAGATATAAGTCGTGTATATACATTAGCGCAGTAATGAATTAGGGGCGAGATCCATCCTCTCGAAAGAAAATTTTGGAAAATTTTTGAAATTACAGTGTAATTTTAGTCAATTGGGAACGTGCCGGAAAATTTTTTTAAGCGGTGTCATAAAACCAAAGAAGACCACAGGAAAAAAAAGTGAAAAAAAGGGGGGGGCTGAAATCGGGAAGGGGGGGGCTAAAATCGCGAAGGGGGGGGCTGATGTCCCCCTAGCCCCCCCCCTGGGTACGCCACTGCTTGAGGTGCTCTACTCCAAAAAATAGGTCCACTATTCCCGCCCACCAACTGCACTTGATCTCATTTTTTTTCGCTTGAAAACTGAAAAAAATAAACTCTGCGCATGCGAAATCATAAAAACGTGTTTTTACGCTGAAAAATAAGGTTTGATCCCTCCACAGGAAAATTATTTCTAGAAAAAAACCAGAAAAAAACTAGAAAAAATTATCTAGTTTTTTCTGGTTTTTTTCTAGTTTTTTTCTAATTCTTCCTGACGAATATCTAGTTTTTTTCTGTTTTTTTCTGTTTTTTTTCTAATTTTTTCTAACTTTTTTCTGACTTTTTTCTGGTTTTTTTCTAGTTTTTTTCTGGTTTCTTTCTGATTTTTCACCAACCCTTTCTTGGACATTCTCAATTTTTTCAGAGTGTTCCCTGATGATTTTCTTTATTGTTCAGCCACGTTAATGCTCTTTATATACGTTTTCTGAAACTGAATTCTAGTTGTTTTTTGAGGGTGTCTAGTTGTTTTATGCACTGTTTCTAGTATGTATATGCTAGGTTTTCAATTTTTTTCCAGATTTTTTCTGTTTTTTTAGTTATTTTCTAACTTTTTTCTGATTTTTTCTAGTTATTTTCTAACTTTTTTCTGGTTTTTTTCTGGTTATTTTCTAACTTTTTTCTGATATTTTTCTAGTTTTCTAACTTTTTTCTGGTTTTTTTCTAGTTATTTTCTAACTTTTTTCTGTTTTTTTTCTAGTTATTTTCTAACTTTTTTCTGGTTTTTTTCTAGTTATTTTCTTATTTTCTAACTTTTTTCTGATATTTTTCTAGTTATTTTCTAACTTTTTTCTGTTTTTTTTTCTAGTTATTTAACTTTTTTCTGGATTTTTTCTAGTTGAATGGTAATATATATATGTATATACAGACAAATGAATAAGTTGCAAAGCTGATAATAATTTTGGTTCACTTATTAAATTACAAAAACGGTTAAAATTTTGTGGTATATATACATGTTATACAAGAAGATTGAATGACTTCAGCCCAAATATGCATTTTCTTAGTATATATGTATAGTTAAATGCATTAACAATACATTTTTTTGCGCTAATTATATACGTTATAAACGGTAGACAAACACCGTCCGCGTCTACCATTCTTGTATTTAAGTGGTACACAGCAGCTAAAGCCTGAATATTTCAAAAAATGCCAAATTTTGTTGAAACATCACCAAAACAGGTTTCGTAAGGCGTGTCGGGGTATAGGCCAAAACGACGTTTTACGGCCGAATTTTTTTAGCAAAAATTGTCGTCAAACAAATTAGGGTTTTTTCCGGCAATATGGTTTTTTCCCCGCAATATGGTTTTTTTCCCCGCACAAACTTTGGACAGTCACAGGTAAACCACAACGTTTTTCACTGTTCTTGAGCGATAGAAGTATAGAGGAAAGGTAACTTGTTTGAAAAATGGGCCAAAACGTTTTTTGTGAAAAATTTATGACAAGTCAAATATGTGGAAAATTTTGACACTTTGCAATTTTTCACATGCAAAATTTCGATATTTCATTAAGAATGCTACAAGACTCAGAACTGCACAAAAATTGGTGAGGTAAGTATAGTGGTGCGGGAAAAAAACCCTACGCGTTTTGCGGGGAAAAAAACCCTAGTGCTTCCTGGCCGAACCTCACGACACAGGATTTTTATGAGTATGCAGGTGGAAAGCGCATCCCAAACTGACTTACCACACCAATTTCTGTGCAGTTTTGAGGCCTGTAACATTTTTTATAAAATTTCAAAATTTTGCATGTTGAAAAATTCCAAAGTGACAAAATTTTCCAAATTTTTGACTTGTCATAATTTTTCACAAAACCACTTTTGGCCAACGTTGTTTGCACTTTTCAAGAGAGTTACCTTTCCTCTATATATACTTCTGAAGCTCAAAAACAGTGATAAACGTTGTGGTTTACCTGTGACAGTTCAAAGTTTGTGCGGCAAAAAAACCCTTTTGCGGGGAAAAAAACCCTATTTTGTTTGGCGACAATTTTTTGCTAAACTCACCCATTGTTGATACAAAAGTTGGCTGATCTGGGGTAAGAACATGTGTAGACTTCATTGAAACCGTTTATTCGGCCACAAAACGTCGTTTTTTGTCGTTTCGGCCCATATATACCCCGACACCCCGTACGAAACCTGTTTTGGTGATGTTTTACCAAAATTTTTGCATTTTTTGGAATATTTAGGCTTTAGCTGCTGCGTACCACCTAAATCCAAGAATGGTAGACGCGGGCGGTGGTTGGCCACCGTTTCTAACATAATAAGTGCAAAAATCTATTTTTAATGCATTTAAATACTAAAAAATGCATATTTGGGAAGAAGTCATTTCTGCCAAAAAGGGTCGATTTTTGAAGATTTATTGTGAGTCACATGGGTGTCGGAGAAACGGTTTTTTTAGTCCATACTGCAGCCTAAGAGTTGTAGAACACGATGGAATTGAGTTTATACTCACTGGCAATAGAACAGCCGAAAAAAGTGGTAGGGTTTTTTGTCCCCGCATTAGGGTTTTTTTCCCCGCATAGGGTTTTTTCCCCGGACGTTTCTAGGCTTATTACTCAGAAACGTGTGTAGTTAGAATCCATTTTATAAGTGCAACAGTTAGACGAAAGATGGCCGTTATAACAGCCGCGAGCATTAATGGATCCGATTTATGTGGAGCGCAGGAGGACCCGAAAAGTTGAAATTAGGGTTTTTTTCCCCGCACCACTATAAGTTTCATATGCGCTCTCGACCTGACCTATGTACATACTCACAAAGGGCCTATGTTTAAACTTGAAGATTCGACCAGGAAGCACTAGGGTTTTTCCCCGCAAAAGGCGTAGGGGTTTTTCCCGCACCACTATATCTACCCGGTTTACATTCGATTTGGGAAAAATGTTTTCACCCGTAAAACGGTACGCACCTCATCTTAATAAAAGTAAAAAACCCCATGGCGTTGATCTGATATCCCCCAAAATATCTGTCGCCGCTTTTAATGAACATATAAAAAGATTTAAACTCAGCAGAAAAAAGGAAGAAACACAAAAATACAATAAATTAATGTACAATAACGATATATATGATATATAACATGACATAAAACATAAAAGGTATATAACGGACTTTAAGAACGTTACAAAACGATTTAGTAAAAGCAGAAAAAAGTTAGAAAAAAATCAGAAAAAAGCTAGAAAAAAACTAGATCGTATTTTGAGAAAGTTTGAAAAATCTAAAAATACTCACATCGCATCAGCAAACAATCAGAAAAGCATAGTAAAAAACTCAAAAAAAGGTGGAAAAACCAATTTAAACCCACCAAAAACACCGGAAAATACAGAAAAAATAAGCAAAAATAATGCATTATAAAGGGAATTACAGACACGAAAGACTAAAACAAATGACAAAAAGGGCGTAAAAGTAGTCCAAAAACATTAAAACCCGATTTGGGGCAAATCTGAAAAAAGTTAGAAAAAAACCAGAAAAAACTATATAGATCGTATTTTGACAAAGTCAGAAAAAAACCAGAAAAAAACTAGATCGTAATTTAGAAAAAAACCAGAAAAAAGTTAGAAAAAAACTAGATAATTTTTTCTGGTTTTTTTCTAACTAGAAAAAAGTTAGAAAAAAACCAGAAAAAAACCAGATAATTTTTTACGATCTAGTTTTTTCTGGAAATAATTTTCCTGTGCTCCCCCCCCGCCGAAGATCCACCCCTAAGCGCCATACTAAGCCTAAGTCTTTATAAGTCTAAGCCTAAGCCCAAGCCTAAATTAAGGCCAAGTTTGAACTTGATTAAAAATTGGACAAATCTGGTGCGTTTGGGGCAAACTTTTCGGAAAATCATGGGGTCAAAGAGCTTTTGTTTTGATTCAAAAAAATTTTAAACATAATTTTTGTCTCTATTCAACGACTTTTGGAACGGGAAAAGTATATATACATATATATAAGTTTCAGAAAAAACACGTCCCTCAAAAACGTCCCTCACTGAGAGTTCAGATTTCGGGGGTCATATTACGAGTGGCGTACCCAGGGGCCCGTTGCACAAAAATTTATCAGTTATTAGGTTATCAGCTATCAGTTATAGATCAGTATAGCGTTGCACGACATTTATCAGTTGTCAGTATATATTAGCGTTGCACAAGAACACTAACGTTCTGTGCAACGAACACTGATAATTCACTGATAAATGCAGGAAATTTTACTGATAACTGATAACTGATAATTATCAGTAAATTTTGTGCAACACTGATAACTGATAATTCATAACTGATAACTGATATTATCAGTTATCAGTAAACGCCGTGCAACGCAGTTTACTGATAATTTACTGATAACTGATAATTTATTAGTTATCAGTGTTTGGTGCAGCGGGGCCCAGACCCCTGCAACTGCAACCCAGGGTTGGCAAGTCTCGGGTTTGCAACCGAGACCGAGACCGAGACCGAGACCAGGCAACCGAGACCACCCAAACGAGACCTACGAGACCGAGACCAGCCCTTTGGAAACCTTTTTTCAAGTTTCAATTTTAAAAATTTGAGATACTTGGAAACGTGAAAAATTAGTAATTAAGTTATAAAAAAGTGACCTTTAGGTTAGGTTGTATGAGTGTATGACTTGCGAAGTTGCGCGAAACTGAACATTGTAACGACCAAATGCATGAGAGTTTGGTGATTGCCGGTGGCAATACATAGGATTATTTTCCCGCTATTCTGTCAACTTTTGGAATGTTTTAAAAGTTTCGCACACTTCTTCGCGTGCCACAAGGCGTTTTATAGTGCATTGCATATATTGGCATTTTGGAAGTCTGACTCGGGTGCCAGCGTAGAATCCTCTGTGCTGGTTCAGTGGTGCTACTATCATAAGTTCTGATAGGGGCATCAACACGGACCAGAAAAGTTTCTTTCGGTGACACTTTTTTATATCTGGGGGGAATGTTTGATGCCCCAACCACTCCATAGCCCAAAGAGCATTTGATTGTGCCTAGGTTTTTTCAGATACTTAATGTTTTGACATGCGTTTAAAGGTTGGGGCTCAAGAAATTCAATTAGACTGCCACCCAATTCGCGCTTAGTAAAGTTGCAGAAGCCCGCAAATTTTTACTTACAAATCAGCTAAGAACTTATGTAGCACTATTTGGCAAATGATGGGCAGTATTTTTACTGTTTATATATGTCGGCTTGAGAGGTTCCACATACAATTGGCAACATCGCTAAGTCAGACAACCCATTCGAGCTCAAACTTTAATTAAAAAATGTAGCTTTATATATAAAGTTTGAACTTGAAGTTAGCCAAAGTTTGCCGGTGAACTGACTGTCTTCTGCAGCAGACAGATTTGACCATTTCATGCTTAGCATTCTATGCGGAAACTTAAATTATAAAAAATCTTCGTGATTTTGGAAAATTTTGAAAACTTCAAGTCTCATCTGAAATACCGAGACCACCCTATGGCAGGTCTCGGTTTTGCTACCGAGACCGAGACCGAGACCAGCCTAGTCTCGGGTTTTTACGAGACCGAGACCGAGACCGAGACTGCCAACCCTGCTGCAACCACCATGATTTCGCGACAAGTGTTGCTTAGAATTTCATTTTCAATGCAAATTTTATTTCAAAATTCTAAAAATGCTCCAGCTTCTGGGGGCTGTCGCCCCCAGACCGCTGCAATTACTATGATTGGACATGTTGCGTAAACATTTTCAATGCAATCAGTTTAAAAATTCTAAAAAGCTAAACCTGCAGTTTGCCTCAGACTGCGTGTCACCCCCCCCCCCCCTTCCGGTCGTCGACCATCAGTTTAGCCCCCCCTTTGCGAAATCCTGGGTACGCTACTGCATTACAGAAAATCCAAAAAAATGAAATCAGGGTTCTTGAAGCAAAAATGCTTCTCCCAAGGTGTTCTACTAAAACAATAGGTCTACTATCCCGCCCAACTGCATTTAACCGATCTGGGAACGCCCCTGGGTGTATGTTATTAGTACAATGTGCTAGTTGTTACGGTGTGTTATTACAAGTTGTTACAGTGTTTTGACATTGGAATTTCAATGGCTGCTTCACCAGTTAAACTACTGCTTCTGTCGTCAGCACTACAAGTCATAACTGGATTCTATCTGCCTGGCTTGGCGCCTGTGAATTTCTGCGAGAAGAAGGATGTGACAGAAAAATGCAAAGTATGCTGTTCAAAATATATATGTGTATAATTTTTTGCAATTAAATATTTAAATTAGTGTACGTATGCTGCTGGGTGAGGTATATAGACGATTGATAATACGGAATTTGGCTGGCATTTTTTGTGGCGGGGGCCCTCAATTTTGGTTGCCTCCACTTTTTTTGCCCTTCCTCCTCTACTTTTGTTAGCATCTTAAAATTTGTATGAAAACAGCTTGAAGGGGGGCTGGTGGGCTCTCCCCATTCCTAGCCGGCTGTCCCCCTCCTACTTTTCTTTGTCCTCTCCCCCTCTTTATAATCATTGCAAGCATACATGTACACGGGGTCTCGGTTTGGGGGGGGGGGCTTGTCCCGAAATTTTCGACATTTTAGGGGGGGCTTGTCCCGATATTTTGCCCCAAAAACGCGAAAATTTCCAATTTTTGCCTAAAAATGGGAAATTTTTGCGAAATTCCTATATTTTTATCGATTTTTTCGTTTTTTGGTCATTTTTTGAAGCATTTTACGGCGATCTCAAGCGATTTTGGGGTTTCAGAGAGGGGGGCTTGTCCCGACTGGTCAAATCTGAGGGGGGGCTTGTCCCGGAATTTCAAATCTGGGGGGGGGCTTGCCCCCCCCCCCAGACCCCCCCATGTACATCTGTGATTGCAAGGTCTATGTGAAAACATTGGCGATTGCTTTTTTCACTACCTGAACGAACTTCAGCTCTTTTGGACCATAAACTGGTTTGCTGAGCTTGCTGTTGAGGCATGTATAACGTATGTACTAGTCAGTTATGTTTACTATCTAAAATCTGCTAGGCGACTAGGGCGGAACTTGTGCCCCCCACATCCGAAATCAAAATGTCAGAACAGTTTAGTACTGACGAAGTAAAGTTATGTATATATATTTTACTGTTACATGGGTATGCTATGTATTGAGAATATGAGTCAGTTGGATATAATTATGGTCCAGCTAGCATGTCTTATAGCAAGATATTGAGTGCAACAGCTGTCTGAATATTAATATATGTAATATAAATTAAATAATCTTTTGTTTCAGTCGAATATCACTCTCTATGTGAACAGACTAGATTCTGATCAGTCGGTTATCCCGTACGAATATCACCAGTGAGTATATTATGCAGTTTACTCATTACTCAGCTTACTCAGATATTTTATTCGGGGGGTGGGGCGGGCTTGTCCAGCATTCTTTATAAAGCAAGCGGGCCTTATGACCAGAGATGCACGGGGTGAATCGGCGAGGGGGGGGTGCCCGACCCCTGGCGGAAGGAGGGGTGGTCCCTAGTCTTGGCCATTTTTCGGTGACAGCCGAAAATTTTTCAGAATTTTTCGATTTTCAACTCATTTTTGGGGTACTTTTTTCGCCGCAGGCGTAAATTTTTTGCAATTTTTCAACTTTTTTGGGGGCACTTTCTTGGCCATCAGAGGGGGGGTGGGGGGTTGAGGGGGGGTGCCGGATGTCTGAGGGGGGGGGTGCCGAGTGCCGACCCCCCTCAGGGGGGGGGGGGGGGGGGATACCCCCCCCCTACCCACCCCCCCTATGTGCATCTATGTTTATGACAAGCCGATAACCCGGTGTTTGTAAGATTCGAACTCGCATGCGTAGAAAAGTAGAAAAGAATTTTCCAACCTTTTTGGTGATAATAATTAAAATTTTGTCAAATTCTGTTTTTTCGTGATTTTTTTGGCTTTTGTTCATTTACGGAACATTTTACAGTATTATAAGTAGAACTAGAAGCAAAATGTAGGTTTTAGCAACACTTTTTTCAGCAGCCAAAGGGTGTTTGTCCCGATACGACTTAGGTCTTGTATATACATTTTATAGGCATTATAATGCAATATACACATTTTATAGGCTAGCGTTAGATCAACAGTGCGACTGAAATAGTGAATCGAGATTCATGATTTATGAGATCTGGCTCAGATTTATTATCCAACAGGATATAATTAGTGATATATTATAATAGATTGTTATATCGACAATCTGGTGAGTTATTCTTTTAGCTTCGACTTCTGTGTTGGCGATGAAACGGACAGTCCTGTAGAAAACCTGGGTCAGGTGTTGTTTGGCGAAAGAATTAGACCATCACCATATGAAGTAAGTTTTTTAGACAATTGTGGGGCGTACAGATGCAAGACAAGAAATGCCCTGACACGTTTGAAAGGATTTTATGCTAAAAGTTTACTGGTGCGTCATATTCCAAGTTACTTTTATTCATGACCAAGACCTTTTTAATTTGTATGACAAACTCTGGATGGTCGCAGTACTAGTCGAATCAGGCACAGCAGCTCCTCCCAGAGATTGCAGTCATCCCTTAGCTGGATATGGCCATTCCGTCTGCTAACTGAGCGGGTTAATTTTAATCCTGCTGAACAGGTTTAAAACTCGTACTTAAAAACCGCATGCCATGCAACCAAAATATATCATTCCAAAACCTTCGCATTGAACGGACTTAGGTTTTAGCAGCGAGTGGACCTTTAGTCAGAATAAGCGGGGTTAAGTATACAGGCCATTGTTAAGCGGGCGGTTAATTGACGAGTAAATTATGCATTTACTGAAAACAGCTTGTACATTAACTTTGTTGAAAGTTAAACCTGCCGCTGCTGTATTGGTTTTTCATTGAAATAATATTTAATTACAAATAAAGCCAGGTTTACACTAGTACTTGCACAACGCAAGCACAGAAGTACAAGCACAGCCAGTCGGAATTAATTGATTACCAGTCCTGGCCTCAAATAGTGTCTTTTTACTCGGAGTTGATATAGCACGTCGAGAAAAAAACCCACATTTTTATATATCGTTAAGTACCTCACAGACTACTCGTTTTCACGCGAAATCAAAAAAATTTTGTCGTAGGACTAACCTTGATCTAAACGTTGGAGCTGGTTTTATTTCGATATATCTTACCGTTATTTAATAAGTAGTCAAAAACTTGCCGGGGTAAAAAACCCATTTGGAAGAAAAACTTATGTGGGGAAAAACTCGACTGGGTAAACCACTCGAAAACGTGTTAGCCGTGACTCTGTGGAGTAGTAGAGACCATACACGTAACGGGGTCAAAATTTTGGGGGGCCTCTCCGGCCAAGTTTTGGGGACCCTCCCCTCTGATCGACCAAAACTACCCTAAATTTTGCGAAATTTTGTAAAATTTTCGCAAAAAAGTGCCATTTTTTACTAAATTTTGCCCAAATTTTCGGTAACACCCCCCTGGCCCATCGATTTTTTGGGGAAGGGTCCCCCCATCCCCCCTCATACGTGTATGGTAGAGACCACTGCATTCAATACTATGCGCAAATTTACTGTGGGGCTTCAGGTACGCAAGTTTGAAAACCGCCTTTTGCAGCCCATTATAAAAGTTTGAATTTTTTATTCGAAAAACACCTTTAATTCTCCTGGAAACGTTACAAAGGCCTCAAAAGTTTTGATTAAACTAGAAATCAATGCAAAATTTTATCTTAATGGCTATTTTCAGTGCCTTCGACCCTCCATGGAGGGCACCGTAAGAGGATTTGACTGGTCGTGACTGACACATTTCAATTATATATATTGTTATTTTGGCGTCTAAAGCAATAGAACTTAATTAGTTATGTTTTAAAACATACAAAAAATAAACATTAGCACAAAACAAAACGACTTTCAGCTTTAACGACACCTCAAATGACCACGCCCGTTTATTAAGCAATTATTTTTAGAATTTAGAATTTTTTTAAAAGTTAGTGTCAATATTCGCACGTATGTACATACTAAAGGTCTTTTTGCACTACCACGCGTTTTTAGGAATAGTCACTAGGTTTTTGACGTTACCAGACCACTTTTAAAAATAGGTTTTTCCCCTGCTGGGTCTTCTTAGTCCGTCTTAAATTCGGACATGCCCTTCTCCTACAAAGGACAGAGGCACCTGACACCTGTTGACACCTGTTGTCATGAACAGAGAAAAAAAGTCCTTTGTAAAAGTGTTTTTACATTTGAATTCGTATCCTTTAGTGCTGAGAAACGTCCAATTTTATCTCTTAGTACTAAGAAATAAGACTCCAAAGACCGCTGGTCCTATTTTTGCCTCATATAAAACAACAGCGAGACCCTTAATGGATATCGCTTATGTACTTTTGCTTGCAGGGACTATACTATACGCTGACCAATTTTTGGACCTATTTCACGTACACAAATTTCGGAACCGGGGTGGGTTTTTTTGTCCAAAAAAATGGAGAGGTTTTTTTGCCCGCGTGCTATACAAAGTCTGTTCCGGGTTCACTACCAATTCGCAATTGTAATTAACACTCATTAACACCCTTCTGATGCGAAAGTACATAGCATTCAAACCAAACAAGCAAGCAAGTAAGCGTTTACGCGTGTATGAGGGGCAGTTATTTTAGGCTGACTTCATCCTAAACTTTTTCAACACGAACGATACTTACACGAACATTCGAAGTCACTCACACACGCACGAAGTACACTATTTGAGGCCAGGACTGTTCGTCACATCAGCCCACGGTGGGCGGTCAGCGCTACTCCCAAAATATTCTCTCGTTTTCCTGCTGCACCACAGTGCAGCAGGCTACATTAGAGTGAGGTCTGTACTAATTTAACCTGCAGCTTGGTGAGATTTGTGTGTGCGTCTGTGTGTGTTTTGATCTGTGTGAGATGTACGTGAACCTGAGTGTGTCTGCGAAATGTGTCTGCTCATTGTGAATGTTTTGTGGCTGTGGTAAATATGTCGGTATCTATATAAATATTATTTAATTAATATATTTTCATATAAAAAAAGTCTGGAAGAAATTCAGTTCTAATATTGGCACACCTTTGACGCGACTAAGACTACTTTAGTGTTTCCACAGACTTTAAATGCGAAATATTTCTTTCCTTGTATGATCACAAGAGGCAAAGTCACAGTATAATATGGGGCAAGCGACAGCAATAACGAAATTTTAGCATTAGGCCAAACTTGGTCTCCTTTTGGCTCATTTGTGTATTCCTTGCGACTGAGCTTGGAATGGATTGTAACAATTGTTCAAATGTTCTCGAAACCCTTTGAGCATCGATAGCATGGATCTAGCAGTTTAATAATTGTTATAATTCTCTCTTGTGTCTAACAATCTTGTATTATAATCGAGGTGGGAAAATAGTTCATGAAGCATTCTAATGTAATGTCTGCTGCAGTTAATAACGAAAGTCAGATTTTGTGAAAAAATAATTGTGCGAAAAAAATTTTCCAGCAAATTGTCAAGCTATTCTCAAAATTGCAAAGGTTTGCAAACAAAACACCCAAATGCTAATTCACTATTCACCCAATAGTACTAGCTTGGTATAGCTAGCTATAGCTGAAAAGCTAGCTAATACGTATTAATGTACGTACGTACATAACCGCATATACGTATTAGCTGCATAAAATACATGTCACAGCACGTATTTTACGAACAGTGAAAGTAAGTTAAGGACCTGCCGCCGCTGAGGCGGCGGCAGGAAAAAATTCAAATTTGAGACATTTCGCAGCGTATCTTGACAAATTGTCAAAATTGTTAACAAAACAAATGCATGTGCTTACGATCTATTTCTTTGTCTGTAAATTGCAAAAACCGCTTATAAATAACTTCTAAAACAACCGAGTAACAGCTCATCAAAAAAAGCTGCATATACGAAACTACCACCTTAAGTAATGTTAGCATAAATTATTAACCGCTGGCATTTCTTTCAGCAATAAAGTCCGTTTCTTTCTTTCTTCTTTATGGTAAGCGGTGTTGAGGGTTTAAGCGCACAAATTGTCAATTGATTTCAATATTTCAACCCTTCGTCGGAAATTTCAAAAAAACGGACATCGTGGTTCTGTCTGATACAATTATGTTGATATTAGATTGAATTTCATTATCCTTTTTAGATTACTTTCAACAAGGAAGAAGAATGCAAACTGTTGTGTGAGAAAACGTACAAAAAAGGCAATGCGGACGATTTGAAGAAGATTAGGCAGCTTCAAAAAGGAATGTTCAAAAATTATCACCATCATTGGTTAGTTTTATCAATTAGTTTAAATATTGTCCATTCATATTGTGTTTACATTATAATCTAACCTGTATGGTGTAGCCTTACAGTTTGTACTGAGCTTTAGGTTAATAGGTATATAAAAACACACACAATGACTCTTTAGTAATGAAATTTTGACTTGAGTAAAATTATTGCATGTGTATATTTTCAGCGAATATAAAAAGTGAATATTGTATACATTCTTTCAATATTTAAGCTTCTTTGGTTTTTGAACTAGCTGATTGCTTATATCACATGTGTGGTTTTGGTTTAATAAAACAGTTTTTGAAAAATGCTGTAAATTTTGGTTGTAATCACATGTACGTAATATATTCACATTATGCATACTTTTTACCTCAGTGTACAGTTAATTTTTGCAACATTATATATATATTATCTGTTTAAGTAGGCGAGTTTCAATCTAGTAATTTTTTCATGAAAATCAAAAACGTATTTTCATGTAATCAAAAACCATCGCTTGCAACAAATTTCAGGTTCGTGATCTTTTATCTTGATAATATATACCATTCGGCATGAAAAATAATTCTATTTTCATTCGCTGAAAATGGGTATTATTGGGTTGATGTATATAAGCTGTGTAGTCTATAGGTAGATAGCGCACATATTTGTTACAGTTTACATGGCTGGATATAAAACCAGGAGCTCCGCATGCTTATAATCTGCGTACGTATATTCTATTGTAGAATATAATATAGTTCATTGTTCATATATTTATTATTATTTTTAGGATTATTGATAATATGCCGGTGACATTTTGCTTCATGAATACGAAATCCAACAAAGTGTGCACAACTGGCTTTCCCATGGGTTGCTTTGTCACTGCACAGGGAAAACCAAAAGACGCCTGTGTATTAGATGTATGTTTTTGTCTGCACTAATTGTCAGAAGTTCACTCTTTAGGTATTTAGTTATTAGTTACTCTGAGTTATTTGAAAAAAATCTTTAACAGTATTGATTAGCAGACAGAAGTGTATAAAAAACATTTCAACTATCAGCTACTAGGATGAGTCATCATATAGTATTAAAGTTTCGATTACCTTTCGCATTAGCATTTATGAGACATTAAGATACGTACCAACCAATTGAGCCTATGAAAATTTTTTAGTTGCATTTTATTACCGAAAAGTACTTGTTTTTAGCTTGCTGTATTTGCGTTGTACGTAGTATGAAGTGCCTGTTTTTAGAGTCGATACAACAAGCCTGACACCTACTACTTGTTCAACCATGTGAACATTACCATTGAATATCGCAACATGTCGCACGAAAACAATCCTTTCGATGAGAAAAAGGGCGGGCGAATTATGGCCATCAAAATTGATCCACTTAGGTAACGCTGGTAGCGGGGGCGGATCTAGGGGAGGGGGTGCCCTCCTCCGAAATTTTCCCCAAGTGAAATTTCCGATACATCTTCAATGACCAAATTTGGTCTATAAAACAATAAGTTCTCTATTTTTTTCCTGGGGGCTGCCATCCCCAGACCCCTGCAACTTTGTGGCTTACTATTCTCTGTCATTATCTTTCATTAAAACCTATGCATGAGTACACGAGTGTATATTACATAATGTACTGCATTTACTTGTGGAGTACGCTGTCTGATGTATATAGATTTGTTTCAATTTCTTTGTCCGAAAAAATTTCCGGTAGGTCTCCAGTTGACCAAATTTGGCCTAAAAATCAAAATTTTCCGCAATTTTTTTCTGGGGGCTGCCGCAACAACTATGTTGTTTGTCTATCATGACAGCGTGTGTATATATGTGTAGATGGGTTGCATTGTGTATAGTTTATTTGCCTAATATAGATACCGTTTTAGCTGTTTTGCCGGTGCAATGTGACATTTTAGTGAATTCGTGCTTTCGTGGTCTGTATTGTCAAAATACTTCGTAAACTTTCCAAACTTGCTAGCTTCTGGAAACTTGCCAGCCTGTAATTCCAGTGTTGTTAGCACCACTTTCACTTTTTATGCTTCCCTGGTCAAATGTTATTCTTTTTGAGCGAATTGTGCGAATCTGTGTCGTTTTTGTTAGTAAACATTGCAATCTGCGCATTTTTACATCTCTCAAACATTTGAAAAGCCATTACCTGGCTACGCTACTGAGGTGTTTTTCATTACGACCAAACAAAATTTTCTTCGCGAACAAGCGTAAAGCGAAAGAAACGAAAAATCAAAAAATTTCGCCGCCCCCTCGAAATTTCATCCTGGATCCGCCACTGGCTGGTAGAGTGCAGTAGTTTAAAAATAGGTGTGACAATTTAAGAATAGTTGTGAAAGTATCCAGTCACATTATTTTTGAACTAAACCCAGGTCCCGAAATTTGTAAAGACCAATGTTTAAATTGTTAGGAGGATGTGTTCGACTGTTTCGATAAGCTCCCAGCTTCTGAATTATTATGACAAATTTAGTTGCAAAATTTGATATTGTGTATTATGTATATATTTGATAAATTTGGTGATTAAAGTCTGACGGAAAATCGAACAATGAAGCAGAGCCAAACATGTGATTTCATCACCAGAAAAACTAGAAAAACTAATTAGAAAAATTTCAGGCGTCAACATTAAAGCAAGGAATTGTTAAAATTACGTCAACTGTCTTGTCATAGTGTGTTCAAGTTCAACATTTTTTGGTCAGACTTTTGTTGACTTTGAATCATCTGATTTAGCACCAACAATTACAATCGTCCCAAAGGGGGGCCTGAGAGTTCATTGAACTTCTGTAATTAGTTATCGCGACATAATTTCCTTTCCTTCCTACGGTATGTGTAAAACTACCACTCTCTGAGCATCGATATTCGAATCAAAACAGCCGGTGGCCCAGTAGCTAGGGTCCAATCCAATCAAACCAGAAAGGAAGGCACCCAGTTAGTGTTGTTCTGGCCACAGTTTGGCTTTAGTGCAAAATTGAAACAGTCGGGAAGGAAAGGGTCAACTATAAAGTGACTGCCCTATTTTAGCATCAACCACAAGTCCGCCAAGAAGCTGTCCTGTAATCTGATGGACCCACCTATGGCCATTGAACAGAATGCTGAGGAGTTCTCCATCATTTACAGCTATTCCGTTCATTTCAAAGTCAGCTATTGAATTTTTTATTGCTGGCTTTTTGGGGGTTTCCCGATTGAACAGGAATCGTCAGTGATGCTAACAGCTGGCGACACGGGACCCCCCAAAAATTGAACGCTGAATTTTAAGGTTTCAAAAATCTGAGCAAACGTGGCTAACAATCATGGTAATTCTTTATACTTAGATATAATTGTGTCAAATTTTGGGTATTTTTGTCGATCAGGGGAAATTGTCCTGCAAATTTGGCCAAAGAGGCCCTCAAATTTTGGTCATCGCTGCATTGTATGCATGGTCAAAAAGCTGTTACTATAATATTGTGCCCATGTAAAATGGCACATCCACAGTTTTGTGGTTCTTGGTATATACTCGTACACATTGTACACCACATGATGCTGACATTTTGACAAAAGCTGCGTTTCCGTTTTTACGATACAGTAATGTGTTGCCAGTATGGCAGTATTGCATGATGGTTTTTTTGTTGTTTTCGGAGGTTCGCCAGAAGACGTGGTCCTCCCGCTGGGACTACATCCTGGACTCCCTGCCGCGCACCAACATCCAGTGGTTCAGCATCATCAACAGCATGGTCATTGTGCTCTTCCTCACCGGCATGATCGCCATGATTATGCTCAGGACACTGCACAAGGACATCACCAGATACAATCAGCTGGACAATGCTGTTAGTACTCAGGGGTTTATTGGGCTGTTAGGCTCCATTCATTCTTACAGCCATGTGTCCGTTCAGCCGACAAAATGACGACATAATGACGTCACATGCGCTGGCTGATCCACTGGACTAGGCTGCTAGTGAAAGGCATTCTGCAGGCTGAACGGACATACGGCTGAAAGTATGAATCGACCCTAATGGGTTTTGAACTGAGATTGTGAAATGCCGACCCGTTGTGACAGAGGTGTGGAAACTGAGTTTCATTTTATGTGGTAAATTTCTAAAAGTCAGTGATGCTTATTTGCGATAAATATTTGCTTAACGCATATTATAATTACATCTTGTCTTGTTGTGATCCCTTAGATTAGAGGATGAACTGTAGGCTGAATGTTATACTTGAGTCCCTCATACTTTTGGCAGCTAAGTCGTATTCGACTTGGAGCTTAACTAAATCGTTGGTACTTTTATTCACCTATAGCATATCCATTGTACTATTGTAGTACTTTTTAAGTTTTTTCGAAATCGACTTGATTTTGAAACACTTTTTGCAATTGACTACGTTTTTTTTCAAGTTGTGATAGGTGATGCATTTTTTTAGATAAATTTCTGGTTTTAGGTTAGGGATTTACAAAGTGCCAGTCATTTTAGGAGGATGCCATCGAAGAGTTTGGCTGGAAGCTGGTGCACGGGGATGTGTTTCGGCCGCCGCGTCGTGGCATGCTGTTGTCCGTGTTCCTGGGATCCGGCGCACAGCTGTTCTGCATGACACTGATCACGCTGTGTAAGATGAGAATCTTGAGGGAGTATTCGAAGGAAAGATGGTATTATCAAATATTCTTACGGTTATATTCCAAAGCTATCATCGATTGTTATAAATTAAAATTAAAACGACTTCAAATTTTAAATTTATATTCAGCATTGACAGCGGTTTCTTATGACGCCTAGCGCTTAACTAGTTATAGTAAATGTTTTCTTTAGTTCTAAGCTATATTACATTATGTATAATTTCTAAAACACTTATAGCAAGAGTACATAATAGCTTCTCACTCTATATAGAAGAAGAGTGAGACACTCTCCAGCCTGCCTGTGTTCTAGCACAGGCAGATGCGCTGGTCGTTTTCACGCTACATGTTGACATTCTATGCAACATGTGACTGGCCAATCAGCGCGTAGATTCCCTGCGTAACACACTTTAGTATATAATCGCTGATGCGTTGATAAGCATTAAGATAGGGATAAAAGCTTAATAACTCATTATTTATTCATAGTCTGCTTGTAAAAACATTAAAAAAGGTTTGCAAATACCGTTGAGATATTTTGACAAACTTTCAGCGAAATTGATTGAGAAACTTTTGAGATATAAACTTTTCTGAATTTCTTCAAAGTTTCTCAATCAATTTCGCTGAAAGTTTGCCAAGATATCTCCAAAGGTATTTGCAAACCTTTTTTAATGTTTTTACAAGCAGACTATGAATAAATAATGAGTTATTAACCCTTATCCCTATCCCGTTTTATGATTGGAGCACGTGCACAGGCGTCTGCCAATCAGAGAATAGAAGCTCGCTTCTGATTGGCCAGTCACATGTTGCATAGAATGTCAACATGTAGCCTGAAAACGACCAGCGCATCTGCCTGTGCTAGAACACGGGCAGGCTGGATAGTGTCTCACTCTTCTTCTATATAGAATGAGACGCTATTATGTACTCTTGCTTATAGTATTTTTTTAAATTAGAAACGAACTTTTTAACTAGAAATTAACTTTTGTACAAAATGAGTATAAATTTATAGTTATTCTACCGGGTTTGTTAATTTACCCATGACTATTACGTTAGCTTGTAGATAGTGGGTATTAAAATGGTCAGTAGATGGAAGTATCTGTAACAATGTTACAGAGCACAACTTATTATCATTAAAAACTATCACTTCACTTATAGCCCACATTATTTTTATAGAGTTCTTGGACACTACTTGTATGTATTATTATTTTCACTTTATACTAAGTAGTTTACACTACACTTTATACTAGTAGTAGGAATTTGTATTGTTGGACGTCTCTCTGACGGTACACTGCGTATAATACATAAATGCAGTATTTATTGTAAAACTTACTAAAGAGTCATTTTGTTTCAGTTTTTGCGTGTCTTGGTTTCCTGTCGCCGGCCAACCGTGGGGCCCTGATGACTTGTTCCCTGGTCCTCTATGTCTGTTTCGGAGTCATTGCTGGCTATGTGTCCGCCAGAGTCTACAAAAGTAAACAGGGCATTAATGGTCATTCTTGTCAAAAGCAGTCGTATTATTCTTTTTTCACGTATATGCTTTTTCTTTAAGATGCTGTAATAAGACGATTATTATGCAAAATAGTCTGTATCTTGTTGACGTGAGTTTTCGACTTTCGTTTGATGTTTTATGAAGAGCTTTTAATATGCGAAATCAATTGTGTATATCAGTCGCCCGTTTCAAGAACCATACAACCGACAAAAACCTAACTTTTGGGAAATGACGAAAAACGTTGAGAGGTCAATTTTTTCAAGATTTTGGGGTCAAATTTAGTGTGGACGTAGCTAGAACGGTTCTTCTTCAGACCCCAAAAAATGTCTCACGAATTCGCAACCTTTCCTGAGTTATACGGCCTCAAAGTCATATGAGCGGTTTTAGCATATGATGAAGATATAAACAAGCGTTTTTTGCCCCGAGACACAATACACTGCTTTTGAAACGTTGTAAAGAAGAGTACGATAACCTGGCAGTTGAAACCTTTTATTGAGAAAAAAGTTCAATTATCAGACTATGAGATACAACAGCAAATTTTTGCACCGAAAGACACTGTAACGTATACCATCAACTTTAGCAGAGGTCCCAGTTTCTATTAAACGGCAGTTTTTTTTCCACCGCTCTTTGGCTTTTATAGCACAACGAAAGTGGAAGGTTTTTATTAAATAGGTCATTTACTGCTGGAATTTTCATGATAGCCAAACAACACACTCAAAAAATGTCGCTTGACCGCTACTTGGCCGTTTTTTGCTGCTGGATATTGTAGAGATGATTGTCACGTGACTTCAATCCGGGGCAAAAATTGTGTTCTTCCGGCCAATCAGAAACAAAGTACTGGCCAATCAACATCAAGTTGCAGATAGCCGTTTTCGTATCAACCAATAAGCATCAAACCAGTTTTAAATCAACCAATAAGAAACTACTGAGTTCTCGTTTTGTTTTGGAGGGGGCTTTGTGGACTAGTTATCAATAAAAAACGTTTATAACAATTCCTAGCAATTTTTGAATACTTTTTGTGATGGTGAACAGTTGTGATTATTTAGCAGTGTAAAATCATCAGCATTAGAGCGAATTAAAAAGGTTATAAGTCGAGTTTTACACACGTGGACCCTTGTACTAACTTCACTAAATACAAAACACAGATCAAATTCTAGAAAACAGACCAAATTATAACACAAAACAGTAAACACTGAAACAGCAAACATTATAAGACAAAACAGTAAACACTAAAACAGTGGGTATGGAGAAAGAGAAATAAACGATCTGAAAATAATTATGCAACTGTACAGTTTACACTGCACCTATATAAACCGAATTTTTTGCCACGGCCGAAACTTCCCATTATGAAATAGCTCTTTTGCAAATTTTGTGCTTCAACGTAGCGCACAGGCTTATATCAAAAATCATACAAGATGTGATAAAAAATAAACCACTTATGATATTGAACAGTAAAAAAACATAACGTTATGTAGTAAAGTAAGTTCAAAACAAGGCTGTCATCAAATAAAACTGTCGAAAGTAATGCACGCTTCATCCCTTCACAAGTTTCTAACTTTTTTCATCGTCGCATGATCTCATTTTTTTAATTTTAGTGTCACTATTATACCTCTTGTTTTCATTTTTATGAGTTTATATACGTACTAAAATTTGCGGGGCAAAAACCGGACTTAAACCGGACATCTGCAGTGCTTTGTAAGCGCCAAATGTGAAAATTTGGATTTTGGGTTTTGAAAATGGGCTGAGTCTCCGTCACGTGACCTGCAGATGACCGCCACTTAAACGTTTTTTGTCCCGAATACACTTTCAAATTTTCATTAACCAATTAGTAAGCAGCATTTTGAGTGACGTAATTTCATCAGCCAATCATTTAGTATAATTTGAAATAGGCTCCGCCCTAATGAAATTTTTGTCTCCGCCCCACCTATATTGTTTAACAAAGTTGAAAAATGAAGCGAGCAGTTTTTTGTCAGCAGTTTTTACAGTTCTAGACCTGTTTTAAGTATCTTCCCTTTATCATTTATCTTAATTATCTTACCAGCATTTTATAATCGAATGCCGAAAAATTGGTTTTGTATTCACACATCCTATATTTGAGTCTGCTGCTTCTGAAAATTTTTTTGTGCGATTTTTTTTGCACAGAACGCAATAAAATTGTTTTAATTTTTCATTACGACTGATAAAGTCTACGTATAGACGCACTAGACTTGTAATTACATAATATGAACTATACTAAAAATAATGATAATGACAGATTCTTCATCATACTTCTCAATACTTCTCAAAAATGTAGTACAACCTGTGGGAAGCGTGGCACAAGGTGTAATTTTTTGATAAAAAGTGTCTGGGGCTGATTACAGCGGTTTTTGTCCGGGCGCCAAGGTCAAGACTACCGTCACCTTTTAGTAAGGGGGTCATGTGACCCATCAATCGAAAGCGCTTTATCTCATCAATCGAATAATGAAACTCTCAAGTCGCTACGACCCGCATGACAAAAGTTATGGGACTTTAAAGGAATTCACCCCATAGAACACTTTTATCATAATTAAATCGTAATTACTACATTACGAAAAGTGTTCTTTTTCTTATATCCTTAAAGGCGCCATAACTGGCCTTTAGGAACTCGGACGGACACAAGAACAGCATCATCCGCCACCGCACAGTAATTCGCAGCAGCTTTCGCGAAAAGGGCAGCAGTTCATGTGACCCCTCATTTTAAAGCGCTCCTTAAATCAAGACGATTGATGTCAGTGTCATGTTTGTACGTCATTCCTATCGTCCGCTAGAGGTCTTTTAAACTTAACCCTTCGTGACTAACTAAAATCAGCCCATGTTGGATCAAATCTTTTTAATACATTTCAATTTAAACCAACTTTTTTAAAAAATCAACAAATTTTCACGTATTCAGATGCGCAGGAATTTAAGTTGTCGAACTAGTCTAAACTAGACGCACTAGTCTTGTAATAATAATAATAATAATAATGAAACTGAAACAAAACAACACTATACGTAGGAAAATTTTATGTATTATTACGTTTAACCCAATGAAAGTGTTTACAAAAAAATACCAATATTCCCCCTAAAAAATACCCCCAATTACAATTTAAGGCGGGCGTCTGTGCATGTTTTTTAAAAAAATGTAAATTTTTGAAAATAATTTTGATTCTGTTATTCAGAGTTGTCTGAAAAACGAGCAGTTTTTGCAGACATTATTTTTAGCGGCATCCGATCGTCTTTTTATTGATGTTTGATCTGTCTTGCAGTGATTCCAGGTCACGTTCGTCGATCTTGAAACAAAAAAGTAAACTTCTGCACACTCGTACAAAAACCGTTTATTTGGCGGTCATCTGAATCACGTGACTTTAACTACCACGTGATACTTTTCACGTGATCACGTGATCTTGAAACGGTCATATGCTTCTTAGTTTGACTGTACCGGAGCAAGAACCATTCTAGTAACAAAACCGGTTATTATGCGGTCATATGATAATTTCCAAAAGCGGATATGTGAAAAACTTAAATAACTCAGTATATGAGGCCGATCGGAAAATTTTTTCAACACCAGCCGATGCGCCTTGGGCTCACCTATCGAATGATGCAATAAAAAATTTTTTTGGCCAAAATCACTTATATGGTTCTTGAAACGGGCGACTGATATAATCAATCATCACTATGAAAATTTTTTGAATAATTTCAGTGTTTGGTGGTTTGAAATGGAAAAGCAATGTTTTGCTGACTTCATTCCTGTGTCCCGGGTATGTCACTTGTGTATTTCAACTAATCATGTTTTTTGTAAGAGTTTTTGGATAATTTTATAACAATTAACAAGTAGTACAAAAATTGCTGTCTGGATAAACTAGCTTCATTATTTTGCGAAAACCTTTCTAAGCATACTTTTTATTTTGTTATCCCAATGTTATCGGGGTGTGCTTGTGTTCGGGTTTATCTCACTGAGTCAGTGCGAATATTGGTGAACCCCAGACTGACTGCGGCTCTATTTTCAGCATCGTGTTTGCCCTGTTCTTTGTGTGCAACGTGATCCTGTGGGTGAAGGGTTCCTCTGCAGCCGTGCCTTTTTCCACACTGGTAGCCCTTGTGGCCCTCTGGTGCGGTGTGTCCACGCCGCTCACATTCGTTGGGTCCTATTTTGGCTTCAAGAAACGGGTATAAAATAATTAGTCCCTCTGTTGTGGTTTTGTTTGAGAAAAAATTATGTCCCAGTCCCGAATGTGTCCTTATAGATAAATTATAAACTGAGTATAAAGCCTTGTAGTTTACAGTTTCGTAACTGACGTGTATTCAGAGCGACAAAAGGTGTGGTGGCGTACAGACAGGTTCTTTATGATTTATGGCCATAATTCTGACCTGACGTCCGAGAAATAAGCAGAAAGGCAAGAAAACTATATTATCAGTGTTAATCTGCACTAATTATGGTTACTGTTTTAGTCCGTGCAACACCCCGTGCGAACAAATCAAATCCCTCGCCAAGTGCCGGAGCAAGCCATCTACACAAGACCCCTGCCCGCAGCCATCATGGGAGGCATTCTGCCCTTCGGATGCATATTCATTCAGTTGTTCTTCATCTTGAGTAGCCTATGGTAGGATGTACTTGCGTATCTTTTATCATTGCCGTTGGCTGTTTGCAATGGTTGTATGATTGGAACGATGCTAGTTAGGTTCAACACGTGATTGACGATACACACGTAGAATTTCTGAAATGCTTTTTATTTCATTCAAAATAACTTCACCCAAGTCCAGTTGATATTTGTTAATAGTCACGTCATTCTCGCATAATCTTCAGTTTAATATCAGCATAGTATTATGCTTATTAGCTTATAATCTTTGATTAAGTCAAGTTTTTTATTGTTGTGTTTTTGCAGGGCCCACCAGACGTACTACATGTTCGGCTTTCTGTTTGCCGTGTTTCTGATCTTGATTGTCACCTGTTCCGAAGCAACCGTTTTGCTCTGCTATTTTCATCTTTGTGCAGAGGTAAGCTTTGTTTCGTCGTTTTAACGCCATCAGCTGTGGCACGATAATACCATCCTGTATATTTTGTTTCTTTATTTTGATAATGAAATTTTTATAGCTAACTTATTTGTATAAGCTTCTAAATATATTGTAACTAGTTCTAATTTTTACGAATCCCCATCATTGCGAATAAGGCTTAGGTTACAGACAAACGAATTGCGACTATATGGAATATTTTTAGTAGCAACAGGAGTGACCAATAATAGAGTGATCATTAGCCGCGTGTATAAATTCATTCGAAAATTTATGTGCAGAATTCTTTGCGATGACACAATTTTGCTGCGAGACTGCGTCTGAGTCTAAGTTAATTGAGTAAATACCACCCTTTCAGTTCAGTGTTACTATTTTATAAAGCTTACTATGTCATTTTCCTAGAGCAATATTTCAGTCATTGTTTACCATAGCTTCTGGAAATGCACAGTGTACCTTACTGACTGCTACAGATTTATAATTGTCGTTTTGTAGGACTACCACTGGTGGTGGCGTTCGTTCATGACGAGTGGGTTCACGGCGGTCTACCTTGCCCTCTATTGCGTCCATTACTTCACTGCTAAACTATCCATCTCTGGCTTCGCCTCCACCGTTCTCTATTTCTTCTACACCGCCATCATGGTCTTTATCTTTTTCTTGCTTACTGGTGAGTTTCAAATTATTTCACCATGGGAATTAATTTATGGCTTATTAATGTCTTAATGTATGCTGCATTCTGTTTGTCTTGTCGCGTTTCCTGATATTA
>JASANF010018366.1:0-32309 GCA_030248245.1 Trissonchulus sp. WLG1_4
TGTCTATAGTATTCATAAGCCAGTGTGTGCAAAATATCAATTTTTGGAATATTTGACCCCCGGAGGATCACACGATTTCGGTAATTTTTGGATATGTTTTAGAACTTACAAAACCCTTTCAAATTCCGTTTTAACATTTTCCTTATTCGGGGTTTCGATTATCGTTTGGGGCCAAAATGTGTTTTAGCAAAAACTGCATTTTTCGAAAAAATGGCCTAAATTTTTATATTTTCTTCTAGCTAAAGCAAAAATAAATTTGGAATTGAATTTGTCAGCTATTTTAATACCTAGGAACATGTTTTTACGATTCAATGTTGCTTGGGTAAAGTTTTGTAAACAATTAGGCAAAGTTGTTCAGAGCTCAAATTTCCAGCTCAATTTTTGATTTTTGAAAGATCATATTTCCCGCCAGGATCAATTGTGGGAGCTAAAACTTTGCATAATGCAGTGACTCATATGAGTCAATGGTTAGACAAAATTTGAGCACGATCGGAAAAGATCGATTTTTTTGACTGCGAAAGAGGTATTGAAAAAGCTCGATTATGGATGAGAATGTGTCTTAAATGTTAATAAAACATTATTACGCCTATACAGGATTAAGACTGACGCAATTTTTACCCGTTTTGGCCAAAAAGCAACGATTTTGACATTTTTATTTAAATTTATAGAGCCGTCCTGAGAATTTTTCCATTATATTCACAACTATTCACAATTTTCACAAACGATGTTCAGTCGTAAAGAAATTTCAGAAGACCCGCCAATGACCAAGCTAGGCCTAAAAATGCTAACATTTTGAAATGTTTCTTTTCTTAATTATGTCACCTCCTACCCCTATTATATATACTGTCTATTAGTGTTACATGCAGTCGGTGTGATGATACATGGAACAAAATGTGTCTTATTCACAGTCACTAGAAACATTAAGTCATAAAGTTGCACTTGTCCGGGCCTAGAATATCAGACAGTCGGAAAATTTTTCAATTTTTAGGCCAAATTTGGTCAATTGGGGACGTATCGGAAATGTTTTCCGACTGAACCACAAAAATCGGGACATAGACGATAGACCTTACGTGTTCACCTCCACTGTGTCAAAATTTTTTCGCAATTTTGCGAAAAGGTTTAATTTTTTTTCGCAATCTTGAAATTTTTTTCGCAATTGCGAACGTTTTTGCGCAAAAAAACCCTGAGCACAAGACTACTCTTTGCAGCGTATTCCAAAATATGTTCATGTCTTTCAAATTGCTGTTTATATGTTGCAAATTTACTAAAATGTAGGAAATTAAAATTAAAACATACCATCACGTGATTTTTTAGCTTTTAGTTTACGAGCACACTAATTTTAATGATTTCAAGTTTTATGGATAAATAGTTTTTTGGTATTTCAGGCAGCTTCATTAGCCCTTCATCATTATCCATTTCTGAATGCCTCATTAGATCAGTCATTAGAGAACCTCACCTGCAAGGTACGCCCCCCCTCTGAGTATTAGTAAAAAATTCTCATCTACTAAGTAACCTTGAAATTCTCAATACCGGCATTCACAAAACTAGACTAGACTCGGTCGTAAAGGTTCTTTTCGACCACAGTTTAACACGGGGGGGGGGTCTGGGGGGGGTCCGGGACCCCCCCAGATTTTTGATATTGGTACAAGGGCAAGCAAAATTAGAGCCACGGTACAAGGGCAAGCAAATTTTTTATAAAATTTGCTTTTAAATGTGGGATTTTTAACAAATTTATGCAATTTTAACTAAATTTTGGTAAAAATTTTCAAAAATTGTCAATTTTTACGCCAAAAATAGGTTTTTTTGGCCACATTTTTGAAAAATCGGTAATGTTTCGCTAAAACACGGTCACTTTTTGTCTGACTTGGTACAAGGGTAGTCAAAATGTCGGTACAGGACCCCCCCAGATTGGACCCCCATGTTAATGTATGTTTTCGACTGAAAAATTGTCGAGAATTTCGTGCAACAACTCTGCTCTTTCACTTAAACCAAGGGCCTATTCCTTTACCGGATTAAAGGGTTAATTATAATCGGACTAAACGGTTAAAAAATTATACTGAAAAAAGCCATTCCAAAACCTCCGGATTAAACGGACTTAACAGCTAGCGCGCTGATTTTCAAGTCCGTTTAGTCCGATCAAGCTGGACTTCATTTTTCGCGCTAAACCGTTTAGTCCGGTAGTTTAGGAATGGCCCAAATTTATAATCGGACTAAATTTAGTCGGACTTAATTTACTCCGGTGTCATTCCTAAACTTAAACTTCCCGACACTGATAAATTTGTATTCTGGTGCCACGATAATGTTTTTTCGCACCAGCCAATCAGTTTTGTCTCCGCCTACAAACTGTACTCTGATTGGCTGAGCAGTTGAAGTTGACAATTAACTCGCTGTTTGAAAACAGCGTTTTCGCAATATAAAAATGTATTTGCAGCTGCACATAATATAAAAAAACTAGCTGCAAATGACAATCTATTAATTGTTTAATCTTCATTGTATATAAAGACTATTTAGCACGTAATGCTTCAGGCCAGCGTAGCCGAGTGGTCAGAGCGTTCGCCTTCGGCCAGATAGGTTGGATGTTCGAATCCGACTTGAATAACTTAAGCCACGTAAAAGTAATTTTTTTGGATTATTTTTGATTAAAATATCAAACATATCATATCATATAAAACAATATTATTTTTTTAACATATCAAAAATCTGTTATTTAATTTTTGACAAGAATTGGAAATCGACCAAAAAAAGCAATTTTGACGAAGATTTTTTGGAATACATTTTTTATACCAGATATTTAAAATACACTATAAAATAGCCCAATTATTCAGCTATAATTTGATATATAGATCGTCCAAATTGGTTAAGGTAGTGATAAGTAGCAAGAGAATAATTGGGGGGCACCGGGAAGTTAAGTCCGTTTAATCCGCGTAACAAATCGCGGACTAAAACTCCGTGTAAAATGCAGCGAGTGGACTAAACAGACTTATTTAAATCAGGTTTAGGAACGGAAATTTTTTAATCGGACTAATTTTAGTCCAGCTGAGAGTTTAATCCGGTGGTAGTTTAGGAACGGGATCGGACTAAAAAGTTTAATCCAGTGGTAGTTTAGGAATGGGTTCGGACTAAAATTAAGCAGCAGACTTATTTTAAACCGTTTAGTCCGTTTAGTCCGACTTGTCATTCCAAAACCGCGGACTAAAATAAGTCCAGTCCGTTTAATCCGGTAAAGGAATAGGCCCTTAGTATACACATCAAGAATAAACACATATTTCCAAAAGATGAATTTTATGCAAAAAAGCTTTGTAGTCAAACTTGGGTAACTGCCAGAGGTGCCCTTCTTTTTCTACGAAATTTGGCAGAATACTGGCAATATTATTGACCTACATATGATAAAAAATTTGTGACCGCCCCGAAACTTTTACTAATTTTATGGTACTTTTTTACTCCTGAATCGCCTGTCTAACGAGCTTACTGTTGAGATTTCAAGAGTTATATGACAGCCGAAACCAAACCTACAGTCATAAAAAGTTCATAATTCCTTGCGCAATATACTGGCGTCATTTTGATATGCAAACCAATTTGTTACGCCAAGTAAGTGAGCAGTTAAAAGAAAAAATATAGCTTCGTCTCAAGCAGCTGAAAACATTGACATGCTAAAAACTTTGAAACGCCATAACTACAAATTTAATGGCCCGAATTTCATAATATTTTGCCACGTACGTAGGCTCACCAATACTAACAAATAGGCAAAGTTTCAGCGAATTATATTTTTTGACCCATCGCGACGTCGTTCGATTTTCTCAGAAATCGACTGATATATATATATATATATTTCAAAGAGTATCAAATGTCAAAAGTATCATACTTAAATTTCAAGTATTGTTTTATATCATATTTTAATTTTAAATATCAAAACTATAATATTTAATTTCAAAGTATCATATTTAGCTCATATTTATTTTTTTCAAGCGTATATAATATTTAAATTATTTTTGTTGTATCAAAACAAAGTACTAGGCTTGACGTTGGTCAACGAAGGGTCGAAAGGACCAAAGAAACACAAAGCTTCAAATTTAAACCTTCAAAGCTTCAAAGCTCCACACAAAGCTTTAAATTGAAATTGGGATGGTTAAATTCAAGCACGGTTGAGGTCAAGGGTAAAATAAAGGGAAGGAGGCAAATTATTTTTTGAAAAGATGGAATGGGTTTTTTCCGTTATCTCCCCCAGGCTAGAATTTCGGAGCCGTTTTTAATAATTTTTGCAGAATTCGACTCCTCTTGACATTCAA
Organism: Trissonchulus sp. WLG1_4; assembly: GCA_030248245.1. Classification (NCBI taxonomy): domain Eukaryota; kingdom Metazoa; phylum Nematoda; class Enoplea; order Enoplida; family Ironidae; genus Trissonchulus; species Trissonchulus sp. WLG1_4. The sequence continues at coordinate 4,287 of JASANF010018366.1, forward strand.
AAAAGTTTTAAAATTTTTGCAAAATGTTGAAACTATTCATAAAATGCAGATGAGATCAGATTAGAGATCAAACTAAATGGGAAGCGGAAATTGTTCGGTAAATAACGTCGGTAAACGTTTTTGCTGTGCTTTTTTATGTCGCGTTTGAGGGTTTGACTGTTCCATATTTTTTATTATTTTAATTATTAATTTAATATTTATTACAAGACTAGTGCGTCTAGTTTACACTGGTTCGACAACATACAAAAATTTTATGGCACTTGAATGTTAATGTTAATGATTTTTAAAAAAATTCAGTTAAAGTTTACATATAAAGAGATCTGATCTAACATGGTCTGATTTTAGTTAGTCACGAAGTGTAAAGTTTAAAAGAAATCACGCGGATGATAAAAATGACGTACAAACATGACACTGCCATCAATCGCCTTTTTTAAGCAGCGCTTTCAAATGAGGGGTCACTTGACCTTGTCACGCGAACGTACCCTGAGATATAAATTTCGGGGTCATCTGAGGGGTCATGTAGTCATCTGACCCTTTTTTTGAAAACCCTTCATGCCAGCAATCCAGTGATGCTGTCCGTGTGTCTGTCCGGGTTTTCAAAGGCAAGTTATGGCGCCTTTAACTTTGTGAGGAAAAAACACATTTCATGATTTAGTAATTACGATTTAATTATGGTAAGAGTGTTCTATGGTGTGAAAACCTTAAAATCTCACAACTTTTGCAATGGGGGTAGGAGCCACTTGGAAATTTCAAAATTCGATTTGTGAGACGAAGCGCTTTAAAATAAGGAGTCACATGATCCGCTTACGGCAAGTTGACGTGTTACTGACCATGGCACCCGGAAAAAAACCGATGTAACCTGGTTTATGCTGTTTGATTAGCCATATGAACCGTGATAATATCATACGCCAGGGATTTCTGAGATCACTTCGAAGACAAAACCGGGTTATTATCAATAGACTTGTTTACAAGATATATTATATATACATATATGATATGATATATGATATGATATATGATAATGAATATATTGTAAACAAGTCTAGTGCGTCTAGTTTAGTCTTGTTCGATTACCTATTCTTGATGAAAATGTATAGTTTAACAAAAAATGTTCAAACTACATAACGAAAATTTGCAAACAATTTTCAAGGCATCAAAAAAGTACCAAAATGTTCTTCTTGAAGCCAGTTCATGCAAACATAATTATAATTAACCACACAGCCCTACAACACACAACCCTTGTATCCGGTGAAATCGAATTGAATGAACAAAAGTCGAGACATTAATAATTTTAAGCAGTGCTGTTTTAGTCAAATTAATAAGTGAGAACGCTTGTTTTAAATTTCTAGAACGTTATTTTTGTATTACTAAAATATGAGAAGACATCTTTTTTGTTATTACTTATTTATACCAAGTGGCTTTTTAGCACTGCAAGCGCAAAAACAATGACACAATGAACATCAAAAAAAGTGCTGCTAAGTGCTTTATTGGCATGATTCCGCTAAAGTGTTAATTAAAGTAAATAAACGTTATGTTTCTTCATTTGCACACCGCAAAAGGGACACAATTCCCCTCGGAATTCACAAAGCGACCGTGATAGCTGCTACAAATGCATTCTGATTCCGGTTTCTCCAACTCGCACTTATCTTTTGCTGGATGGCACTCAGGATTTGCCAGTAGAGCCGTTTCCCAGCTGGCCGCCGCGTCCTTGCAGCTGATTGGTTCACAGCTAGCCTTGCATCTGGTATGCCGGTGAGCCCAGCCGGGTTTACAGCCCACCAGAACCCCCTTATCGTTCAGAACTCTACCGTCCATCGATGGGGGTTCTGGGGGTGCGAGACAGCTAGTGAAATCCACACATTCGTTGTTCTCGTTGACTGCCTTTCCGTCTCTGATCAGACACTCGCATCGCGGCTTAGGCAGTTTCCGACAGGCTGTGCGTCTCAGCTCAGGCAGCATAGTATGCTGGGTTGTAACGCATGATCTCTGGTAAGGAGGGAAAGAAGCGCAGTCTTCCGTGACCACGGTGAAACCCTTTGGACACTCTCCCTCGCTGGCATCGGTTGCAAAGAACGCGTCGAATTCTTCTTGTGTTGCAGTGTTGACCAAATCTATCAAGTCTTCTCGCTCGGCCCCTCCTTTGTTCCAAATTTCAAGAAACGCTGCATCGTGTTTTCGCTGCGGTCCCAATTTGGTGTCAAGATTCTTGCCGAAACCGTACGGGTCGCTCACAACTGCCGTAAATAATTCACGATGGTTTACCATGAAATTTTTAGCTACTTCATTACCCGCCAATGTGTCGGCTTCCGTTGGAATTTCGTAGGCTCCTGCAAGCTGGTACAAGGCGATAAAACAAATGATCAAAAGTTGGTCGTTCATGATTGGTGCTTATCAAAACTGAAATCAAGCAACAAATAGCTACAACCAATGAGAATTTCATGCCTAATAGAGTAATATACAAATGTCCTTTCACCAAGGGCAGCAGTTTGGGTAGAATAAGGAAGAGATTCCGATCTTCTGCGGAAAAATGCTAATAAGCGTGTTTTACTCCCAGAGTCGCACTGCGAAACGTTTGTGCTTTCTGCACCCTATTCGGGCAATTAATTAGAAAAAACATTATTGACACTTACGAACACAAGCTGTTCTATACTCCTATCCTATCGGATGCTATATGCTCGCGCCTACTATGACTAGTCTCAATTTTTTATTCTTAAGGTGGCGCTCCGAGAATTTGCACGTACTTCTAAAATTGTAAATTTTTACTTTCATGGTTATATTGGAATTTAGCAAGGTGCGCGGTATTGCAAAAGGTATTGAGCAATTTTGCAAAAGGATTCGACTCAATTCATTTTTTGTGTCTGTCACGTGACTTGCGAAAACCCTATTCACAGGGAACACATAACTCAATTCAATCTCTATCAATTTGGACAATTTATAGCTCGTTTGAAAGGTTTTCAAACGTCTGGGATGATAAATTTTTTGTTTTGTGAATTTCGTTTTAAATTTTTAGTTAGGTATAACGATTTTTAACTTTTCATGCAACTTTAACAACAACTATCTCGCTTCAAAGTCTATTTATTAAAAAAATAAAAATTAGTCAGTTTTTTTGATTATTCTTACATATTGTGTCAAAATTTTATGTCTCAACTCAAAACCTGCGATTTGGAATCTGTGCCCTTTGACATAAAACCTTGGTTTTTTATAGAAAAGTTGCTTGGCTTGTTGCATGTTTTTATTTTTTCTGGCTGAATGGCTTGATTTGAGTTTTGACAGACGCTTGCTTCAACTATGTTTGTCTATTTTTCAAAAAGGAAAGTAATTTAATTTTACCTCAATTTTCTGCGCACGGTTCTTTTAGTTTGGTCGTATTAAGAAAATATTCACAAAAACGTAAATTTCAGATTTTGGATTTTTTTAAATTTTTCCATTTCGAGTTATGCACATCAATCGACTCCTTAACACCTTCTGAACTACTTTTCTTCAAGAACCATACGCTGATTTCGCTTCAGAAAAAATAATTCGCCAAAAAACAAATTCTCGAAGCGCCGCCTGAAACATAGACGTTTGTAGGTTCAACTCCGAGTAAAAAAAACTAAGTGCATCAAATGAAATCATAATACTAAATTTCAATCAATATAGTTTATAATTGGCGCGAACTAATGAAATTTTACTGGTGTAGTTAAAAGTAAACTCTATATTTAATATAGATAAAAGTATTATTACCACTCCTTTTTTACATGATGGTTTAAATGACTTACTTGACAAGTCGACACTATTCGTAAACAGGCTCGCGTATTTCGAATAATCGGTAACAAATTGCTAAAACAGTTAATCACATATTGAAAAAATTACTAAATTGAGTAATACCAGAATCATTTTCTAAGTTCGATTAAACTAATTTGAGTAAAATTGTCAGATTAACAACTCAGGTCCAAGTTTAGGTATTTAGGTAGATCGCAACATTGCAAAAAATACCGATACGTTAATGTCCATTTTTTGCGGCAAAAGGACCGTAACGATATAAGGGCAAATTTGTTCAAACAAAACAAACAAACAAATTTTTAACAAAATACGCAAATTACAAAAATCATCTCCAACTTGGCAAATTTGCCTTTGTTTTGCTTTTGTGGTGGTAACTGCACTAAGCCATTGGTATAATGCTATGTGTTGGAACCTTGTTTGGAGTTATTTAATTGTGCCCAACAGAAGTTTCGTTGAATTATGAACAAAGCAAATGCATTCAGAAAAGAGGTGGTTGCACGAAATTACAAATCTTATACTATTGTAGGAACTGTAAATTCAAAATCGGTTAAGAATAATTTAATTTAGGAATTTATGATATAATTTTATCACAAATCATTGCTTTTATTGGCATTGCATTTTTTGCACAACCATCAAAAAATGCACCATTGGACGAAAAACAAAATACTGTATAATCTGAAAGCAGAGTAAGTACAACTGTGTACAAAAATATTACTAATAAAAACGGTTAAATGTTCTTCTAATACAAGAAGTAAAACTGAATTATTTTTTGTCAAAAATGGCCAAGAATGCAAGCAGGTGGCGCTTAGGTGTAGGATGGAATGCAACGGATTAGACTGGAATTCAATCGAAAGGAATGGTTTACGAATCACAAGGAATTTATCCTTACAGGCTGATCACAATAAGACTTAACAAGCGTACTGATATTTTTTTACACATACGTGTTAAACTTTAAACACAAAAAAACCTCACTTTTACTCATTATTGACATTGACGGTGACATGGCTACTGACTTTAAATTCTGATACCGGAATAAAACAGTCGCAATTACAAAACACCCACAAAATCCTTAAAGTCTGCGAAGGCAATATCTGCAGATCTATGTAGCTTACGCATAAGAATTTGGCTGTTAAGTGTAAGTTATAGCACGATGTAGCGTGCACTACTGTTGTTTTGATACCATTTTGATACATTTGATATAAATATGATACTTGGGTATTAATACTTTTGTTACCGGTATCAATATTAAAATTGGTATCAAAAGTATCATATTTAAATTATTGTATCATATTTAAATTATTTGGTATCATATTTATATAATATTTAAATTTTTTCCGAGTATCAAATATCAGAAGTATCATATTTAAATTCAAAGTATTGTATTTATATCATTTAAATTTTTTCCGGGTATCAAATATCAAAAGTATCATATTTAACCCTTTCATTCTTATATTGACAAATATGTCACACAGCTTTGCACTAAGTTTTTGTTACAAAGAAGAGGCTAATTCTGGCTAAATCTTATATTGACAAATACGTCAATATATTTTAAATGTTCCAACACGAAAAATTGCCAAATTTACCCGGCTGGTTGCTAGCTTCGTTGCGCCAAGTTTGGCACAATGGAAGGCTCCATATTGAGAAAATTGCGGCCAACATAACCAGTACAATATTATAGTTTCATTGTCAACTAAAAACTTTTTCTAGTTCACTTGCCTCCGTAGTGCGTATTTGTGCTGCATATTTCGCAAAGAAAACACTCAACTTCAAAGAAAAGCTTGTTTTTGCCCGTTGACACATATATCAATATAAAATATTACTGAAGTTATTTTGGACGCGATTTGCTCTGGTGCCATTGGCTTGGTTTATGATTTGAAGCTATATTCTTGGAAAACAGCAATGCCAATGGCCAGTTTTGATTGCTGGTGACAGTACCGTTATTTTAATAATTAATATTAATATTAAAAATGTCTGTAAAGACATCCCTTACCCCGCCCGACCTGTAAAAAAAACAAGCACACCCGGCCCTGACCGCTGGGCGGGCTACGCCGCGGCACAAAGCTTGATTTATGTCTGAGTCAGTTAGTCAAAGTGCCTAGTTTTCAAAACTTAGCGTCGACATATGACTTCTAGGCATCTACTTACCTCCAAAAACTCATTTTTAAACGAGTTTTTACGCTAAACTACAGTTATTTGTCAAATAAATATATCTATTAACCTTCGGGTCATGTCTTATATTGACATATATGTCAATGTTATGAAAGCTGACAGAAACATCCAAATCTTTGAAACTTTTCAAAAAATATGTATGTTAGGATGGATTTAAAGACGTTTATGTCAGTGAAAAATTTTTTAGGCAGTATAAGTACCCTCTAAGAAAAAAAGGGTTAAATTCGAGGTATCATATTTAATATCAAAATTTTTATTTTCAAGCACATTTTGATGTTTGTGCAGGCTAAGAACGGCGGCATTCTTTGATCTCGCTATTTGCCCCGCCTCCTTATTTTGATCGGCTACTGCTTCGTTTCTTTAATTTTAGAGGGCATTGCCAGACGAGCTGAACTATAAAAACCAAAGGGGACACCCTATTGTGTAAAATTTTAGTCAGCAAAAAATATGAGAAAATTAATCAATAGGAAGAAGGCTGGTAGTTCGTTTGGTTTTGCAGCATTTTGATACTTTTGATATAAATATGATACTTCGGTATTAATACTTTTAATACCGGTATCAATATTAAAATTGGTATCAAAAGTATCATTTAATTTATGGTATCATATTTATACTATTTGGTATCATATTTATATTTTTTTCGAGTATCAAATATCAAAAGTATCATATTTAAATTCAAAGTATTGTATTTATATCATATTTAACTTTTTTCCAAGTATCAAATATCAAAAGTATTTTATTTAAATTATTTGGTATCATATTTATATCATTAAATTATATCAAAAGTATTTTATTTAAATTCCAAGTATCATATTTATGTCATATTTAAATTATTTTGCGGTATCAAAACAACCGTAGCGTGCACTCAGTAATTTTTATCCACTGTAACGTGAAACGCCAAGTGCATGAACGAGTGCGCGCAGTGCTTATGCTTATTATGCAAGCGGGCTTCGCGTGTTAGTGCGAATAGGTGCTGAGTGCGCACTACAAAGTGATATATCATACTTATGTTATATCTGTTTTGAATAATACAGTGGATTAAGAACTAAGATGTACGATTACAACAGTGCAATAACTACATTTGGAATGCACGATGTGAATTTAGCAGCGAGCACTTAGTTTTTGACGTTAGTTACTGCACTGTTTTTTCAGGACAGGTATGATATAACTGCTGTTAAAATTCATACAACAGCTGATCAAACTTTTTGCTTACGGGCAAACGGACACTCTTGTAAACTAGGCTTTAGAATTATACCACAGCTATTTTGGTGAAAACAATGGGTCACCTGATTCCCCTCCAAACTTTCTGATTCCCCTCCAAACCTCCACCACATTTCTCGTATCATCATCCTTGCCCAATGATACACGGTAAATGTGTGTTCATTTCTTCACCTAAATATGTACGTAATGTATAAGGGAGTGGCCAAGGGGGATGTCACTAACCCCCTCCCTTTTGTTCGAACCTTAAGAAATTGTCAACAAGGGTCCCCCCTTTGGTTTTTATCGCCCGGCCGAAAAAAATTTCTTATACGTCTCCAATTGACAAAATTTGGCCGAAAAATCGAAATGTTCTCAAAATTTTTTCCTGAGTCTGCCGCCCCCCGACCATTGCAACTCTGTGGCTTACTATACCTTGTTAGTGTCTTTCACAAGGCCAATTCATGTGTACAAGAGTACATATGCTGCATTTTCTTGTTTAATAAACTGTCTGATATGGCGTTCCCGTCTTTCGTTTTAATTTTCTTGTCTTAACAATTTTTCGATACGTCTACAGTCGAACAGATCGAACAAATTGAAGAAATGCTTTTTTTCTGAATTTTTTAATTTAAATGACCAAAACTATGTTTTTTTATGTAAAAATTGGAGTTTGCAGTTACATTTATATAATATAAATACTTTTTTGATATGATAAAGGCGTTTGCTTCTGTTTACTATCAAAAACTACATAATGTATTATGTTGAAATTTGCTATAATTTTTCGGTCTCCACTTTTTTATTGGCGTAAGGAAATTTTGGCAAGGAGATTTCAAAAAATAAACTTGAAAAATGCGTTTCCAAAATAAAACCAGAAAAACCCAGACACTTATACTTAAGAGTAGTTATATATAAATCAGAACCTAAAATTTTCTAATGATTGAAAACTTGTGTGTGGAAAGATCTTGATTTTGCAAAAATTAGTCAATATCACTTTTAATGTTATCTTCACATATGTGTTTATGTCTTATATTAGTTCAATTTCAGAATTTAAGTGATATACTTGTTCAATTTTAAAATATGCTTCCTTATCTTTGGTATCCTTATCTTTCAGGTAATATTAGAGCAGTCTAAAAAATTCAAGTATTATTTTTCCCAAAACTGTTGTGGGGGTCTGTTCTGAGCTATGTCAAAAGGTGCGAATTTCTTAAATTGGATATTACAGTTATGACGATTTAAATTAGATTTAATCTTAGTATACGTTTTAATACATGTTATAATATCGTTTACTTTTAGACAAAATCTTTATACTACTCTTGGTCATTCTTTAATGTTAGCCCAATCTTAAAGATATTTAAATTGTCGTACATATTTTTTTCCTGTTGGGCCACAGCCCAACAGGTCTTTAATTTTGATTCTGGAAACCTAACACTGTGCTAGCGTTAAAGTTTTCATGTGCGGGGTGTGTTTTACACGTCTTCTACCGTCGATTTGCATCCGTCACTACCAAATGCCTTGTATTTTCACTGTCTCGTTTTCTTACAGAACATTATTACTGGTAGTCGAAAATGCAGAAGTTTAACAAAAGAATGAAATACTAGAAATCGAAGCAGTCACCTCTTGGTTAGAAAACTCACACACTAACCACTCAACCACAGAGATTCCTGAAACTTTATGCTTTAACATCAAGTAGAACTTGAACTTTTATTCGAAAAACAATAGTGTTGCTTCTAAAGTGACACAGAGACAGAACAAGTTAAAATAAAAATTCGTCAGTAAAAATTTTTTAAAAATTTTAATGTTAATCCCTATGCTGTAGAGCATAGGGATTAACATTAAACTTCACAATTGAAAACGTTTTGACTGAGATTTTGCAGTTTTAGTGGCAGCAAAAATATACGCTTTTTTATAAAGACTGAATCAGGTACCTAAGTGCACTTTAGCTGACCCAACAGGTTTACAATGGCCTCTGGCCAATGTGCTTGAAAGTATATGCTTTATACTGAAGCTTTTGCCGCAGATTGAGCTTGTTCAAATTGTATTGCATCCGTGTAGAATGCCTTGCTCAATGATATAGTCTGAAGTATATTATTGGTGAAGTTCTAAAAATAACTTGACACTAAGAATAACTTATTTCAGAAATTTCGCCGATACTGACTTTATTGAAATTAGCTTGATATTGAAATAAGTTTTTATCTCCATTTATGTTCTCTTTTTGATATATGTAATATAATATATTTTACAATGTATTTTTTCATTTAAGGCTTCAGAATCAAACACAAAAAACCTAGTTAAGTATCAAATAGTATTTTTTCCAAGTTTTGGTCAGTGAGCTCTTGCTACTGTTTTGTCTGTTGTGATGTGATTTACCCCGACTTTCTGTTGTTACTTTTGTTAGTTTTGTTGTTGTTGCTCGTGATCGAATCGTGATCGTAATTTTTGGAATGAAATAAACCGTAATTCTTTCATGCCTGGAGCATGGAGGGGCCATATGGCACCAACGCTATGAGTACCCTATCTGGTCTATAAAACTTAGTATCTCTATCTAGTTAGTTGTAGTCAATTAATCCTCAAACTTTTTTTACCAATCGTAGATTTTTGTATTTATCGGCCAAATTTTACTCCTACTGCCACACAACAAAACCTATACTTAGTTGAGCAATGTGACAATTTGACTTTTTTCATCGCAATAGCAGTATTTTTTTCCTACAGTACCAGTACCTACCTACCAGTACCTACTACAGTACCTACCACAGTAGCGACAGGACCTTACACTTGATTTGCTCTAGCGAATTACACGTCTTACGTGTATTCGCTGTGGCAAATGAGTGTGTGGGTGTGTGTGTAATTTTACTATTGTGTGTGATCGTGTTTTGTGTGAGAACTGGCCCAGGCGGCCAGCCAGCTAGCTTCTTTTGTTGTTGCTAGCATATTTAGGTTACTGTAGGTCTAAAATGGCGAGACGTTGTTTATTTAGTTTTCTAAAAAACTAAACTAAGCATAAAATTTTTTGACCAAATTTTCTGTGTCAAAAAATAGGGCGCGAAAATCAATTCGAAATTTTTAAGCTTCAAAGACAAACAAAACGCGACTTTTTAAAAGTTATTGAAAAAATTGTAACCTAATTGAAAGACTTTAGGGGGGAGTTAAGGGGTGTGGTCGGCACCTCCCCCTCCTCACGCACCAAACATCCCCGTCACTACCCTACCGCTCTTGTTTTGTAAGACTTTAGGGGGGAGTTAAGGGGTGTGGTCGGCACCTCCCCCTCCTCACGCACCAAACATCCCCGTCACTACCCTACCGCTCTTGTTTTGTAAGACTTTAGGGGGGAGTTAAGGGGTGTGGTCGGCACCTCCCCCTCCTCACGCACCAAACATTCCCGTCACTACCCTACCGCTCTTGTTTTGTAAGACTTTAGGGGGGAGCTAAGGGGTGTGGTCGGCATTTCCCCCTCCTCACGCACCAAACATCCCCGTCACTACCCTACCGCTCTTGTTTTGTAAGACTTTAGGGGGGAGTTAAGGGGTGTGGTCCGCACCTCCCCCTCCTAACGCACAAAACATCCCCGTCACTACCCTACCGCTCTTGTTTTGTAAGACTTTAGGGGAGAGTTAAGGGGTGTGGTCGGCACCTCCCCCTCCTCACGCACCAAACATCCCCGTCACTACCCTACCGCTCTTGTTTTGTAAGACTTTAGGGGGGAGCTAAGGGGTGTGGTCGGCACCTCCCCCTCCTCACGCACCAAACATCCCCGTCACTACCCTACCGCTCTTGTTTTGTAACCCAAAAAGTCTAAATCACTTTTTGGTCAAACCGTTTCGTTGCTACATACATATGCTACATATCCTAGCTTTATCACGCAAAACAGGACATGATTGTCTTATTTCAGCGGTTTGTTCGGAGTTGATACCGTTTAATAGAAAGCCATTTGTTTGTTCGCTTTGTTTCTACAGGAAAAGGGCGTCTGCCAGCTTTTTCTTTTTCTTTTTTAGTTTTCATTAGAATAACATTTACTACAGTTTTCTGCTGCTTTCCAGTTTGTGTCACAAAAGTGTCATGTGCTGCCTTTCTTTATCAAGACTAGATAATTATGTTTCTTCACCCTTGAGTTGAGTTTAACGTTGCATAACCGTGTTATGCTCATGCTAGTGCTCAGCAGTTATTCCCAATTTGTATTTTTCAACCTTTTCTGTTGTTGACTTTCAGCAGTTTCTGTCCCACTGGCACTTTCTTCAGCTTTTTTCTGAATTTATCTATTTGATCAAAAGTCAAATGATCTGTCTGAACTTTATTTGGTAATGCTTTCCAGTTTCTAGGTTTTTCGTTGAGCTCACTATTCTACTTTATGCCAAGCTGTTGTATTGTTGAGGCTGTGAGTTTGCTCGTCGCATCCTATTCTGCCATCAAATGTAGCTTGATTTCGTATGGTTTCGAAAATTGTTCACATATTCCCACCTTTCAACGCTAATTTCAGCTTTTCTAGTTTTATAGGTTTCTTTTCAAATGATTTGACTCCGCACGTAAGCTTGTTCTCAAAGAGTCCCACACAAAAGGTTTGCAAAATTTTTCTCTTGGTTGACTAAATTTGCAGCTAACGTGGTAACTAATGACGGCCATCCCCTAAGTTAAGAAATATCCGGATAAAGTTATATAACATTGTTATACTTTGCCTTTCCCCTAATGCGGCGTGCATTTTACTATAAGGCAGTAGTAGCACAATATTGCTATCGTTTCAGTGAGTCAATATTCAAAGTTAAGTTTTTTACATACCTGATCACACGTTGTCAATTTAGTGGCATTGTTTATGTTAACTAACCACCGTTACATCCAGTTCAGCAAAAAAAAATTATTTTACATCACATCTGACTATCGGAGCACTTGTGCCAATTCCAATTAGGGTCCTCAGCAAAAATTCTACTTTCGCAGAGTTGGTAGTTTAAGGTCAACAGTTTGAATTGCTAGTGTTATTATAATATCCCTTGAATTTTTGCCCAGTATCAAATTGCTAAATGATGATAAATGCCACAGTCATACATACATTCACTTCTAAAATGATGACCTTGCCTGGAACTCAGCAAGTATATAATAAAAATGTCATTCCACAAATCAACCCACTGTCGACAAACGTTCCATTGAGGTGACTCTGTTTTGTGAAACCCTGAGCCCCACAGTCGCCAGGCGCAAGGAACAGACTTGGTTGGGATGTTGAAAATTCTAATGTGGCCGAGTTCAGCGAGTGTACAACATGTCACACCACCAATTCCCTTTGTCAGCGTATTTACATAGAGAAAGGTACCGGTGACATTTACATAAGTAACCGATAAATAGCCAGTTAAACCAGTATAGCAGAAATCAGATATAGCCAATCTAACAAAAATTTGGCATAGTACTAGCCCACACATGTACGCAAATTCGTGTGATCCGGATTTTCTATATGTGTTTTCAAATCTAAAATCGAGAGCAAAATGAAAAAAATGCCGTTTTTGGGCTCGCCGAATTTAAGCGACTTTACATTTGGCGTCACTGCATACGCCATGGGAAAAATTTAAAAAAATAGATACAAAAGTTAATATATGATATTAGGCTTGAATCATATGTATTAACAAAAATTTAGGGTGAAGGGACGCTTTGTGACCACAATAATGTTTTGTTGCGCCTATGATTTATATACACGTAAAATTGAAATTTTAAGAGCCCCTAGTCAAAAATGGTTCCAGTGTTTTACATCTGCGATGCACCTTTATGGCAGCTACAACATGTGCAAGTTTGAAGCAAATCGGAGAACTTAAACTTTTGACTTGTACAGGTAACCTACACTCAAGTCCTGTGGTTGCGGGTAAGCCACAAAATGCAGTGTGCGTGTTGCTTAGAACGCCTACATGTGATTGTGTATCTTGCTTGAGACATCGAATTGGACACATGAACTACGGCGCTGATCTAGTTTTCTTGCAGTGTCGCAAAGGTATTGGAGAAGAGAAAACTGCCGTAAATAATTATTGAGACCTAAAATATTTGAGCTGAGGCACAGTCTTTAACAAATGTCAATATCGGCGCGGTCGTAAATTCCGGCACTTCCAGCTTTCATTTTTTCAAAAATTCAGATATTAATTTTTGCAGCATAATTTATCACTTATTTCTCAATGGCAAAAAATAAATCGTAAGCATTGATGCACTTAGGGAGGGGCATCTACTGTCCCCTCAAGTGGCTCAGGACCCCTTTTCAGACAGCAGGCAACACCCATCAACCTCCCACTCCACCTTTTGTATCCGAAAAAGTGCACCAAAGTTGAGTAAAAAATCGAATAACTACGTAAATTTTCCGGCTGTCGGAAAACAAAACCAGAACCACCCTTCGCCGGGAGTCCGGCACCCCACCCTTGACCCTGCCAACTGCTCCCTGATTAACTACTCATAGTTAACTAGTTAACTGATTAACTATTTATGCTTTTGTAATTGCCCTCATATTTTTTTGCAGTCGGATATGAATAGGCTGGGTTTACCAATAGTTCTCGAGTAATACCAAAGAACCTTTCCGGATTATTGAAAATATGTATAGCGACAGGTTAAACTTCCTTAGAAGCAATTTTTTTCAAGTAATTTAATTCTACCGACTACGATTTACACTAAAAATTACTTCTACTGGTGGAAATTGCAGACCCGGTGATCGTGGCCATGGATCAGAACTCCATAAATTTTGCATAAAATTGCTGCTTGTTTCTTCATGGCCACATTATGATAATAAATTGAAACCCCGGCAGTCGGCTTTTTGTGCATCAAATACAGCGGATATTGTAGTTTATTTGTAGCATTCAACTATGGCAAGCGCACGGTTGCTGTGTTAACACTCTAGGGTAAGGTACATAATATGCCTGAGCGATGGCGCAAATTTTTCACAACCTTTCAACTTTGAGCGCTTATAACTCAAAAACGGTGCGTCCTAATCGGCTGATTATGTTTTGATCACCATTTATTTCTCTGTCGAATGGCGGTTTTGCCATTTCTCTACGAAGCACGTAGCTCGAGCTATGGCTGAAAAACCAGAGGGTGTCAGAGTTCGGCTGCCTAGACAGACAACGTCCCGGGATGAAAGGGTTGAACTTTGAACGCTAGTCACAGTCATGTGTATGCCTAGTCTTCAAAAATTAGGTTCTTATTTGCTGACAAGAAATTGATTGACGATGAAAAGCAATGGTTGTAAATTTAAATAATGTTTTTCTAGTCTGTTGGTCTTTTTAGCTCAATATTTAAATGCATAAAACGTTTAAGTTAGATGAAACAAATATGGTTCCAGGCCTAATATAACTACAAATTACTTCGTTTTTAACTTTTGCCATTAAGCGTTGTCGACCATGTGCCAGATTGGTTGTTCCACGGTTTCAGCGACCTTGTTCAGTTTACAAGATTGTGAAATTGTCGTTTGAAGCTTATAAGTTTTCTATTAAATAGTTTTTGTTGAGTTTGTTTGAAACTGGTGTGCTGCTATTGTTTCCAAAGCTTCATTGATTCTGATTCCGGTTCTACTAACACATTCGGTACCGTTTCCGGTTCCGGCTTCTGTTCGAATTGGTTGCAGGTCAACCAATTCCTACACTCATGTAGATCATTTTAGCATTATAGACTGGTTCCAAAAATAAATTTGAATTCCACAAAAATATTAGCTCAGTTGCTAAGATAACACTGAAAGGGGTAATAGTCGAATCTCAATTATTGTATTTATCATTTTGCTCTGAAAAACTTATTTTAAAAATTATTATTCAGGCGTATTTTGGCAGCGTGCATGCTTACTTAGTGACTTAGTTTCAGCTGCACCTACAGTACAGCTCAAAACTAACATCATATGACTCCGGAGTCAGCGTCACTGACTTCATTTTGCAGTCACTGACTGCAGTCAACCTATTGACGTCACAGGTTCAATGTTACTTCCGGTAGTTTTGAAATTCATTATCTGACTCCGGAGTCAGAGTCAGTGACTGCGGAATCAGCATCACGTTAGTCATCACTATATTTTATATGGCTTAGAAACTTTGCTTTCACGTGTGTATGCCTGTAGCAAATTTTAAGATAGTGATGACTATGGTGATGCTCATTCCGCGGTCACTGACTGTGACTCCGGAGTCCGATAATAAAAGTCAAAACTACCGTAACATTGAACCTGTGACGTCAATAGGTTGACTGCAGTCAGTGACTGCAAAATGAAGTCAGTGACGCTGACTCCGGAGTCACATGATGTTAATTTTGAGCTGTACTATACAATGCATTTGGCCGCAAACACCGATGTTCAGCAGTATTATACTATGAATAAATTATAATGCATAGAGCTGAAACATGCTAAATATGTATATAACTATGAATACTTCGTCAGTTCGTATGATATGGTCGTTTCTGCTGACAGGTTTATTTGCAATGAGCGAACGGCACGCATGTTCCATCCGACGCTACGAAGTGACCATCGAAGCTTTTGCAGAGACATCCGTGGTCGTCCTCCAAATCGCAGGTCAGCTTATCGCATCCTGGTTCTGGCAGCAGGGCCGTTTTCCAGTTAGCAAATGCTGTCTTGCAACTGACTGGGGGGCAGTTCTGTCTGCACTTGTGCACTGGACTCCAGCCTGGATAACACTGCACCACTTTTCCTTTCTTGTTCCTCAGTTTCACTCCATCTTTTGTTTCAGGCTCGCTGGGCGCTTTACACTGTTCAAAGGGAACGCATTCGCCATCCTTATTCTTAGCTTTGCCTTCTTTCATCAGACATTCACAAGTTGGCTTAGCCTTTTTCCTGCAGCTCGTTGATCTCACAAAGCTGACCAGGCTGTGCTGAGCTTGAACGCAAGTCCACTGGTGCTTCGGCTTCGGCGGGCAGTCTTCAAGCTTAGCACTGAACCCTTTATCGCAGTGTTGCTCAGTTTCCGTTGCTTCTGCTTCTGTTGCTGTTTCTGTTTCAGCTCCTGTCTCCGGCTTTGGCACTTCATTTGCATTTTCCTTTGCTAAGAGAATCGAGTTAAGTTCCTCTGTATTTTTTTCGTCCACAACTTTTATCAATTTCTCGCGCATTTCTCCTCCTTGCTCCCATTTTTTTAAAAACTCCAACTCGTGGGTTCGTTCCTTCCCCAGCATTGTATCCAGCTTCATAGCCCATTGCATATTTTGTTCGCCATGACTAGCCAAATCTGGATACTTTGCCTTAAACTCCTCTCGGGCCTCAGGATTCATCATCATTTCTTGTCCTGATGGAATTTCGTGCCCGCCAGAGAAGCATATAATGCTTATGATCACTGACAAGAACAATTGACCTCGCATAGTCGCAGATGGCTAAAACAGCACAGCATGTCTTCACCCTATATATATATATATATATATATATATATATATATATATATATATATATATATATATATATATATATATATATATATATATATATATATATATATATATATATATATATATATATATATATATATATAGAGCGCGTTAAGGTAGGTAGGTTTCGCTTCATCCAAACGGAAGTTGTATATTCCTGGCTGGGTGCAGAGCCCCGCCCCTCCACACTCCACCTTGGCGATCCCAACCACAAAAGAATTTCTCCCCTCCCGAGCACAAAAAGAAACCTGCCCCCCCTTCTGCGCGCCGACACGCCCCCCTCCCCCAAAAACACAGGGGCCCCCCCACGAAGAAGGCCAGCCCTCACGGGGGGGCCCCCCCCCGACCACACCCGGGGCCCCGCCCCCGACCCGGCGGGGGGGACGCGCCCCGCCCCGCAACCACAGCCCCCCCGCACCCCCCGCACTCATCTCCCTGTTGCACACACCCCCCTTCCCCTCCCCCCGCCCCCCCCACCCCCCCCCCCCCCCCCACTCCGGCAGCGGGCAAAACAATAAAAGCT
Source organism: Trissonchulus sp. WLG1_4 (assembly GCA_030248245.1). NCBI lineage: Eukaryota > Metazoa > Nematoda > Enoplea > Enoplida > Ironidae > Trissonchulus > Trissonchulus sp. WLG1_4. Next base: position 21,292 of record JASANF010018366.1, read on the forward strand.
TTCTGGCCTCCGGCGAACACAAATCTGAGGTCTATTTTTGCCTTGAACCCTCCTGGGCCCCCCTGTGACCCACTCCGGGTATCCCCTCCATGAGGTCCTAAGGCGTGAAATTTTCGAAACTGAGATTTTGGTAGTGTTAGGTGTAGTACTGTAGTATGATCCGCGGAACACAAACTTTAGGTCCATTTTTGCCTCGCACCAGGTTGGTCTTTACTACTGGGTCTGTACTGTCTGTACTTTTCTACCGTAAGAATTGTACGTAACGACATAATCTGCCTGTACCAAAGCCTCGTAAAAATCTGCTGCCTAGAGGGTGTAGCGAATAGTAGTATGGAAAAGAAAGCCGCCTAAGATATTTAAGTCTAAGAGGATCCTAAACGGAAGTGGACTCCGGATTCGTGTTCGGGGCCAAAATAACACTTACACATGAAAAAATTCGATTTTTGACAAAATGACCCCAAGTTGGTACTGTAGCCCGTGGGGGTCAACTGGGTCCTCGGTGACAAAAATGAGCCCCAGATTCGAGTTCAGCACCTCAAAATACCCCTGGGAACAAAATTTCACCTCAAAAAGTGGCGGCGGGGCGTCTCCGGGGCATTATTTAGGTGCACCAAACGTGGGGGGGTCCCCCCCCACATTTGAGGGTATACCCTCATTTGTGGGGGGGGTCCCCCCCCACGTTTGAGACCTATGGTCTGATTTGTGGGAGGGGTCCCCCCCACAGTTGAGGGCTATGCCTTCATTCGTGTAGGGGGGTACCCCCCCCCACAGTTGTGGCCTTTTTGGGGAGATAATGGTCGCAGCATGTCCGCGGCGGCCAAGCTGGGGTGCAGAAGAGTGGCATACTCTTCTTATTATGCACTCTTGTTAAACCTTAAACCTTAAAACTTAAACCTTAAACCTACAGTGGGGAGCGGGCGTGACTATAAATCAACACTACTGATCAATCACAAAGTACTTAATACCACTAAGATCCGTACCCTGTGAATCGGAATGTAATTATGTAATCGGGCAAATTCGAAAGTTACAGTTCGAAGGTTACAAAACTGAAACAAGAAAAATATGACAGTTAACTTTAGAAGACTATTAACGTAAAATAAAAACTAAATTGAAAAAGTATAAAGACCATATAAAAAACTTGCTGCATTTAATACGAAACTTGTATAAAATATAAAATACGTTCTAAATTAATAGCCCTAGATTTCCAACTTCTAACTTCGAATTAAATGCTTTGATTTGAATTTATTTACTTATCATCAGTTTTTCAATCAATCGTTTAAAACCTAATTCATCCGAGGGCGAATTTTGCTTCATGGCGATTGCAAGGCGCACGAGCGGGCGCATTCCATCATGGATGTTCACACACCTAGCAACTGGCAATGCGAACACTTTAATTGTAGAATGCGCCCTCTCATGCGGCCACTCATGCACCCTCGTGTGAATTGGCTTTTAAAAATTTTAAATCAAGAAAAAATAGAAATGTTGCTTGAAAAATTTTAAGCTTGTGAAACTGGAAATTAACTTTTCCTAAAAATCATTATAAATTTTAGGTTGAATTTAAAACTGTCAGATCAGCTGAAAGCTATTTTTAATAGTTTTATAGCCGATTCATGTACCTACATCCGCACAAATGTCCGTTCAGCCGACAAAATTTCGAGAAAATCAACAATGTTTAATTTTCAAGATCAGCCAATCATAATTTGATGGGCTGAACGGACAAACGGTTGTAAGTGTGAATATACCCTAAAATAAATTTTTAGCCAAATAAAATTCAAGCAATTTTCAGCTATTGAAAGTGTTGTAGGCTAGTTTTAACTGACTGAGATTTCACAGAATCCGCAATGCAGCTTCTACGCAAAAGCGCAAATGATTTCCTTTCTTGAAAAAACTTGAGAACATATGAGCAGATGGTATAGTCAGATAAGAAAAAAGAAATATGCAAAAGAATGTATAAACCTATTTTTCGTCTATCCACCCACAACGCAACTGTGCTTAGGTTAACCTGTAATATAACCTAATATTAGTCAAAATATAATATACATTTGTAGTATTATTTTTTAAACGAAAGAAATATTTAAAATGCTGGAAAAATCTTAATTCTTAACACTTAACACTTTATTCTAATTCTTGCAAAACAAATACTAATTAGAACAAGTCAGATCGAGTTCAAAGTTTTGTTAGCATTTTTTTGTTCCTTGTAGAGAAGGAACTATTGTTTCGTTGTTAAACCACGAACCACGGGGCTCTTAGGATTTAGGCTCAAAAGGCGAGGGCACGAGGGCGAAAAGTGACCGTGCGCCGAGCCCAGCGGAACGTGATTTAACGGTTGAGGACCGTAACAAACGGCCTAAAACTCAGTTCTCCGGCCCTCACTCAGGTCCGGGACCTACGCGGTGAATTCCCGCAATAGCTGCAAAGCCCTACAAAAACACCAAACACACCAGCAAAATTGGAGACAACACGAAACTTCCAGTTAATAAATTTTATTGGAGGCCAAATAACAAAAATATAACAAAACCGAGGAAAACGAGTAAGACCTAACTCAATTCGATCCCTAAGCTCGTGGGGAAGCTATTCCTAGAACTCTATCGGCGCGCGAAGCCCTAAATACGTAACCCCGTTTCACGCTTCGGCGCCACCCCCCTGTTCGCGACGTCTTCACCAGCTCACACTGACTGTAAGCCAGTCACACCATATGAGAATATATAATTTCGGCAATGCGCCCATTGGCCTAGAAATAGCTTTCCATTAAAATTCCGAGTGCAAAATATATAAAACTATTTAAATTGAGAAATAATTTGTCTAAATTTGGGCGTTAAAGTGTAAATAACTTCATGTTTTAAATGCATATATTCATATTCACATTTCTTGTGTTGAGTCACGATTTTACTACGCTGTAAGCCAAACAGCAAGCCAGAGAAACTACTGGCAGCCTTTCTAATAATTTCTGAACTCAAGGGCGCTGCACAGAGCGCTGCGAAGTCTCGAAAACTGCCAAATATAAAAATAAAGAAACGCGTGTCTTGGCTTAAATCTGCGATTATAAAATGTGAATAAGAATGAATTTCGAAGATGTACGTGTCTGTAGGAGTTCGAGAAAACCTGCCTCGACCAGGGGGTGACCCCCGGATTGTAACATTGTAACCTACTCTGGCCAGTGTAAAAGTACCAGCTACATGATGTTGCGCACATTGTTGTTAACACATAAAGTCAGTATGGGAACTGACTGTTTTTTTGAAGATAGACTTTTTTACAATTTTAAATGAAAAAATGGTCAACAACAGTTTTGTAGAGGTCGTTAGATATAAATTTAATATAGGTTTACATAAAAAATTTACTTAACATCCATTATCCAGCTCTGTTCAAGTTTTATTAATGTGTCTTTTTTCATAGACACAGTCAATCATCTACGTAATCTGCAGCAGGATAATCCTGTGGTCAAAAAAAGCTCTATACTTTCGTGATCATAGCATAAGGGTTCCACCCCCAGCGTTGTTTCTTTTTTGATAAAACTTTACCCTCCTTTTTACTGCGAAATATGTTTTGAATGGACCATTTCCTCTTAGTGCTAAATCGCAAAGCAATGTTTTTCCTGTTGCGGCACATCGCAACAGGTTCTTATGATGGCCTTGGATCGAAACGTAAGGCTGTGTGATGAAATTAACAATAAGTGTGTGCGTGTATGTGTCTAATCACAGGCAAACATGAACACTAAAGCACTACTCATTGCAGCAGAAAGAGACAGGCGCTCTCATTCATTAAAAACTAATCAGATCAAGTGTGTAGGCTTACAACTTTTGAGTCGCAATAACAACTATTTGAGTTTCGTGCATTTCGTTCTCGTTTTCGCTTTCGTTTTCGTTTTCATTTCGTTTTCGTTCAATTAAGTTCAACTGAAATTAAAGCGTCGCTTTATATGACCATGCCTGTGGATGGATTCTGCAGCAGGCTTTTCAACAACACTGATGTGTGAAATACAACGTTTAGCTTGGTGGAAGGTGTGTGTTTTTTCAGTGTGATTGTGCGGATCTGCGTGAACACGAGTGTGTTCGTGAAATGCATCTGTTCCTGAATTGATTGTTTTGGGTTTCATTGCCAGTTTTAAGAAATATCACTTGGGTATAAGTCAAGTCCAGCTTTTAGGTAGTTGCAAAGGTGACTGGTCCACCAGTCTCCAAGTGAATTATACAACCTGTTTCCGAAGAAAAACTAAATAAGTCATGTTTTTAACGCGTTGGATTTAGGTATGAATCAAATCCAGCTCTTTACTTACGGTGGTACATAGTTACGTAAAGTTTCTGCAAAATAATACAATAACACTTGATTGAACATAGTCAAATTAGAACTTGCAAATGTAGACAGCAATATTTGAGCTAATTCTGAAATTGATTTAAACTTCTACGGTTAATTTATGGTTCAAAATTGGAATTTTTGTTTGTTTTTTTGAAAACTTTGGAAAACTGTTTTTTTGAGATCTTTGGAAAACTATGTAAATGTTTGTGGCTGGAAAAGCTATTCAAAAATAGGTCTAACCGTTTTTATTTTAAGAATGTTTTCATCAAATTATGACGTTTCTGTTAATCGCTTTAGTTAGTTTGAATTTTTTAAAAAAATCCAATATCTTTTTGGAGCTCCTGCCAAAGCTTTATTTTAAACTGTCACCGCCCTATACCACTATACCATCCTCTCTTATTTTTCAACATGATACAGGTGCTGAGTTTTACTTATGGAAATAAATACTTCAGTATAAAATGGCCCTGAAATTCAGAAAATTGTCGTTGGTAAAGTTTCCGTTTTGGGAAATGCAAAAGTTTTAGTTTCTTTTGTATCGGAATAACGTATTGTGTAGTTTCAGGCTCAAAAATGGCAGTATAACGTTAGGACCAATCAAAGGGTTTTAAAACCGATAATAGACATATTGTTACATGTAGTTATGTAGTTTGAATGGTTTTTACAGAAAACTGAAATTACAAACTTACAATGTAGGTAAAAATATTTAAGTAAGCTGAACCATTTTACCTACATAGTTGTAGCCATACAGTATGGGGGGTATGGGGGGACCCACCCCCCAAAAATTGAGGGGCCGGAGGTAGTGTTGTTTTAGCATACTCTAACTAATACTAAAACTAAATTTAGTATGTGATACTCAAATTAAATCAAATTGGCAATACTATAATTATAACTAAAACTAAACTAAATTCAGGCCACTGTACTATAACTGTATCGAAACTAAACTAATTTCAGAGGGGTATACTATAAATAAAATTAAACTAAATTTGGGCTTATAGCAAAACTAGTTTTAGTACACCAAACAAGTTTTAGTAAGCTTGTTATATGTACATAACTAGTTTTGGTATGCCCGCTTACTAAAACTCGGGAGTTTTAGTAAGTGGTGGGAAAATATTTTGCACAGAGCAAAATCTTTATCCTTATTAAATAAATCATACAGATTTTTACCTTAATGATCAATGGCCCATGCTGTACACTTTTTGTGCGGCCGTTGTGAGGCGGCCAAAATCGGTGGTTATTTTAACATTTTCTTTTGGATTTTCAAAAAATAACTGGTAAGTTTTTTTAATTTAATTATGTGCTTTATTTTTAATCGCACTTTACAACTTGAAAATTGTGCTCAGAACTGTAATTTTGAAACTCCCGGATTAAATTAAGTAAACTGTAACTGAATGATTTTATTGACCAGTATTTTGAGCAGGCAGCTTAATGCACAACCACTATTTATAAATTTTGCAAATACCAGTGTGCCCATTCCTTTACCAGACTAAAAACAGAGAGTAAATGTTAGTCTGCTTAAAATCATGCAATGCATTTAAATGTCATAACTAAACCACCGAATAAATTGTCTTAACTTTTAATGCAGTGCTTTTTGAGTCAGACTAAACTGACATAAGGTGGTAGTTACGTTTTCGAAGTTTTTGCAATAAATCAAAAAATACTTGATCGAACATAATCAAACTTGACACAGACATTGGAAATGTAAGCAACATTATTTGAGCTTAGTCTGATAATGATTGTTACTTTTAAGGCTATTTTATGGCTCAAAAACAACATTTTTTGTGTATTTTTTAAAAACTTGGAAAATTGTATGTAAATTTTTGTGGCTTTTGCGCTACTCAGAAATGCCGTTCAAAAAAGGTCTAACCCGTTTTATATTAAGAATATTTTCAGCTAAAATGTGACATATTTCAGTAAGTCGTACCAGGCGATTGCTAACTTTGAAGTTTTTAACACCAATTCTGATTTCTCATGCCAATATTGCAAATTACAAATAACCATTTGACACCATAATTTACAAGTAAATAGTCCCCTATGTATCTATTTTATCTGCAAAATTTGGTAGGTGTATGTTATAGCAGCCCAAAGCCTTGGAAGTTTTAATAAACCTCTTCAAAAATTGCAAACTTTCTTCAAACTCATGAAATGACATTTTTACGCTTTTGTCAGCCATTTGTTCATCATTCAAGTTTGGAAATTTAACTTATTGAGTATAAGGCCCAAGTTGCATAACCGGCACCTTTTTGTAAATCCGGTACCAAGGTGCCGAATACAACTTTTAATTGACTTGATCAATGCATCAGTTCAAATACATTACATATTATACAGACAGCTCGGTGATGTACCCTACTCCTTAGAAGACCCATAAATCCAAGGTTTCTTCATTCCCGCGAGGGCCTTAACAACACTAAGGGGCTGTTCACAAATTCAAATTAATGGGATTAGATTAACTGAATTAACTACAATAACTCGACATAGAAATTGTGCATCTTTCCAAGAATTTGCACGTTTATGGAATTTACACCGAGGAGCAAGTGTGTCTAATTTGAAAAAGGTCTCCTGCTTTTGTGTTGAGTTATTAATTCAGTTAATTCAGTTAACTCGTTAATTCAATTAATGTAATCCAGTTAATCTGAATTTGTGAGCAGACCATAAGAAAAACTAACTGACTGTACTAACAACACTAATAGCCATAGCAATATTGTATATTATGCTAAGTTACAGCATCCGGCACCTTTTTCAAATATGCTCCTATGTTTAGCACACAAAAGGTGCCGGTTATGCCATATATATGGCATATCCGGCACCTTTTATGTGATAAAGATAGGGAAGAAAATGCAAAAGATGCCGGGTGCTGTAACTTAGCATTGACTTGACCAAATTTTGTGATTTATAGCTCAAATGAAAGAACTTCATGAGAGCTTTTAAATGACACCAGAATTGTGCAATTTCAGTGTGTACTGTAAAAGTTACAGCATCCGGCACCTTTTGCAAATTTGCCTCTATGCTTAGCACATAAAAGGTGCCGGTTATGCCATATATATGGCATATCCGGCACCTTTTATATGATAAAGATAGGGAAGAAAATGCAAAAGGTGCCGGGTGCTGTAACTTAGCATTGACTTAACCAAATTTTGTGATTTATAGCTCAAATGAAAGAACTTCATGAGAGCTTTTAAATGACACCAAAATTGTGCAATTTCAGTGTGTACTATAAAAGTTACAGCATCCGGCACCTTTTGCAAATTTGCTTCTATGTTTAGCACAAAAAAGGTGCCGGTTATGCCATATATATGGCATATCCGGCACCTTTTATATGATAAAGATAGGAAAGAAAATGCAAAAGGTGCGGGGTGCTGTAACTTAGCATTGACTTGACCAAATTTTGTGATTTATAGCTCAAATGAAAGAACTTCATGAGAGCTTTTAAACTACACCAAAATTGTGCAATTTCAGTGTGCACAATAAAAGTTACAGCATCCGGCACCTTTTGCAAATTTGCTTCTATGTTTAGCACAAAAAAGGTGCCGGTTATGCCATATATATGGCATATCCGGCACCTTTTATATGATAAAGATAGGGAAGAAAATGCAAAAGGTGCCGGGTGCTGTAACTTAGCATTGACTTGACCAAATTTTGTGATTTATAGTTCAAATGAAAGAACTTCATGAGAGCTTTTAAATGACACCAAATTATGGATATACCGAATAATACTAAAATTTCCGGTGGAAATACCGGATATGCCGTATATACATTTGAATCATCAATTACAAAATTGGTACAAAAGTTATAGCATTTGCTCCTATACTTAACACATAATAAGTGCTGGTTATGCAGTAAACTTTGGATATGAGAAGCTTATTGCTGTACTTTTTCATTGATAATGTGGCTTGGTCTTACAATCTAATGGGCTATTTTTTCTGTTGCGTTGGGTGCAAAATATATGCAATATTGCTATTGCTATTAGTGTTGTTAGTACAGTCAGTTAGTTTTTCTTAGGGCCTGTTCACAAATTCAGATTAACTGGATTAGATTAACTGAATTAACTAGAATAACTCAACGCAAAAGCAGGAGACCTTTTTCTAATTAGACACACTTGCTCCTCGGTGTAAATTGCATAAACGTGCAAATTCTTGGAAAGATGCACAATTTCTGTGTCGAGTTATGGTAGTTAATTCAGTTAATCTAGTCCCATTAATCCGAATTTGTGAACAGCCCTTTAGTGTTGTTAAGGCCCTCGCGGGAATGAAGAAACCCTGGATTTATGGGTCTACTTAGGAGTAGGGTACGTAACCGAGCTATGTAGTGTATTTGAACTGATGCGCGGATCAAGTCATGTAAAATTTGTATCCGGCACCTTGGTGCCGGATTTACAAAAAGGTGCCGGTTATGCAACTTGGGCCGAGTATAATCGTCAAGAAAATTAAAGTCAGAGTTAAGTAGGATGCAATAAGTAAAAACGGAAAAAACGCTCGCCGTCGAAATGCCTTAACACTGAAACTCCATACTAAAACTATAATATAACTAAAACTAAAACTCCGGCGAAAAGCCTATACTATAACTAGAAATAAAACTAAACTATTTTTCAGCCACTATATTATAACCATAACTGCATCAAAACTAAACTAATTAGGGGGCTCTATACTATAACTGTACTAAACTAAACTAAATTTTCTATACTAAAACAACACTAGCCGAAGGGCAGGATCCCCAAAATTTGGAAAAAGTATGTACAAATGGCAATTTTTGGCAATTTTTTGAGAAAATTTTATAAAATTTTACAAAATTTAGAGTATTTTTGCTCGAACAGAGCGCCCAAAACTTTGGTCCTCTGCCTAGACTTACTGGTCCTCTGCCTAGACGAAAGAGTCCTTGCCAAGAATGAATGATTTTCCATATAACATTGGGTTCTCTGCCTTTTAGTGAAAATTCTGCTTTGAATAGAGGTGCCTTTGCCTATAATAGACGGTACTCGATCTAGAATAGAGGGCTCTTTGTCGAGAATAGAGGGTACTCTGGCTATAATAGAGGGTCCTTTGTTTAGAATAGAGTGTCCTATGCCTACGTCGGCAACCCGTTGTAGCCATTGACTAGTTAGATTCGTTTTCATTCAAAAACTGATACTTAAGCCCGGTTCATACTTGTCCTTAAGGACACAGGGACAGGGACAAGGACAATTTGCGGTCAGCTACTGTGAACAATTAACGCAAGCGTTTCGGCTATTTTTTTGCATACGATCTGCTAGAAACCCCAGCAGTATTCATGCGAAAAGTTGGCTTATTTGGCCAGGCAGTTTTCTTGGAATCGCTTAAGGACAAAAGGATAGGGACAAGAATAAGGACGAGTATGAACCGGGCTTTACCTTACATACATAGATACTGCAGTTGTAGATATGAGAGTATGCGGCTAACTCATTCGTTTTAGGTTCTTGACGAATGCGTTTTTAGTTCGTTTGTAAATTAGACTGTAGGATTCTATTATTCCTGACCTAGCCGGGGGGAAGGTGCAAACATGAGCTATCGCCTATAGTGATGCGGGTATGCGGTAGGGCAAAAAAGTCAACCCATTTTTATTCAAGTTAAAGTTAAAGTTAAAGTTAGGCAATAGGCCTAGTTTTAGTTAAAGTTAAAGTTAAAGTTAGACCACTACCTTTTTTCAAAGTTAAAGTTAAAGTTTGATCTCCGTTTTCGTTAAAGTTAAAGTTAAAGTATGACCACTAACTTTTTTAAAAGTTAAAGTTATAGTAATACCACTAACTTTTTTAAATAAAGTTAAATTAAGATCCAAAACTTTTTTAGTTAAAGTTAAAAACAGTTGTTTTAGACAGATGAATATATTTTTCAGCTTTATATATACATAACCATACTGCGGAACTTTAGTGAATAGACATTAATGGGTAAGCCGAGAGTTGGGAATGCCAGAAAACTTTCCGAAAACTTTCGCAAACTACTAGAGGTGGTTTTTCGGAAATTTCCAGACTTGACCGGAAGATTTTTGACAGTCTTAAAAAGTTTTCAAGCTGGCTAAAAATTTCTCATAGTTTTTAAATTCATGAGCATTTCATCTTCATAAAAAAAGCAGTCAGTTCCCATACTAACTTTACGTGTTAATTACATATATTAGCTGGACAACATGTGGCTGCTATGTACTTTTACACTATGCAGATGCAGAGTTGTTCTCTAGAAGGAACTAATACACCACTACACTACTTCAACACAACAATCATATGAGCCACTTACAATATGTTGTAAATAAATGCGTTAAGCTGAGCGGCCTCCAGTAAAAATAGGTACCATGACCAAAGATTACGGTTGTGAACAGCGTCGGAGGAAAAAATTTAAATTTGACAACAATTTTGGTTAATTAGAACATCAATTAAAATACTTCTTAAGTCATTTTACCGTAAATAAAAAAGTTATAAAAAAGTATAGATTCAAAATTTTGAATAAAAGTTATAATTTATGTTAAAGTGAAGAAATTGGCGGAATTTAAGTTAAAGTATGGGTGCTTGAATTTAAATTAAGTTAAAGTAAGACCCTTAACAATTTTGAAGTTAAAGTTAAAGTTAAAGTCAGACCCCTAACTTTTTTAATTTTAGTTAAAGTTAAAGTTAAACTTTTTTGCCCTAGTATGCGGGTTCCTCGTTTTCACTTAGTTACAATCAGGAGGATACAATTTAGTTGGTGATACATGGCAATGAAATTCACAATTACAATATTTATTTAACA
>JASANF010018368.1:0-33940 GCA_030248245.1 Trissonchulus sp. WLG1_4
CCCCGCCGAAGATTGACCGGGGTCTCGGTTGCCTGGTCTCGGTCTCGGTCTCGGTTAGTCGGTTGCAAACCCGAGACTTGCCAACCCTGGATATGACCCTTCGAACTCTGTGAGGGACGTCTAACGTCTAACGTCTAAGGGACGTTTTCGCATTTTTTCAGAAACGTCTTTTCTCCGTTCTAAACGTGTTTAAATGGAGTTCCGTTGGACCCCGTTCCGTCAAAAAAAGTTGGCGAGAATCACCAGAATCGTCCAATTTTTGACCAATTCAGACGGGGCCTCAATTTAGGCTTGGGCTCAGGCTTAGGGCTTAGGCTTAGTATCAGGCTTAGGCTTACGTTCAGGCTTAGGCTCAGGCTTAAGTACTAAAAAATCGAAATGTTCAGGAAAATTCCTGCCAGGTTAGCCTAGAGAATCCTGCCAGTTAAGCCTAGACGATGCTTTAAAACATCATAACACACTCAAAACTACCCAAAAACAAAGATTATAGCCGTTTTTGGCTTCAAATTTTGAGCTACGTTCACTTTCAAAAACACTGAAAATGCAATTTTCAAGGTGTCATAGCTCAGAAAATGCAAATTTGTGGATAGGGGTTCTATTACAAAAAATGCTTCCCTTGAGGTGCTCTACTCCAAGAAATAGGTCCACTATTTTTCCCCCCCAACTGCACTTGATCCCACAATTACACGCACTTAGTAAAATATATATTTTTTGTGCATCTGGTCCTATTATGAATCACACACTTAGTAAAATATTTTTTGTGCATCTGGCCCTTTTTTTGAAACTCTTGTCTTAATATTTCAGATACAGAACAGTGCACATTTGATGCGTTGTCTTGTAGATTGCAATGTGAGCTGGATGTGGTGTGAGCCATCCCCCTCTTTGCGATAGTCATTTGTCGCTTCAATTGCTATGATAGTTGGTGGCATCAGTTGTAGAGTTGGATATTATCAACAAGTATGCATATCTATCTTTGTATATAATTATAATTTGTACAATTCTTTAAAAACAGTCCATGGAAATGTTTTGGCAGAAGCCACATATACTAGTTGATTCTTCAAGCTTTCCCCTGTGTCAGTGTGCGAATTCTAAACAAAGCCATTTATGATGAATCAGTCCTACGGCCTCGTAGCCTAGTGGTTAGGACTGTTAATCTGATTAATCAAGAAATCTCCTTGAGCAGGAGGAGACCATAAGTTCTCATAAACTGCTGCCATTTGCCAACCCAGCATTTTAGCCCCGTTGGGTCGGCAAATAAGTATATATATACCACAGCCATGTGGGAAGGTAAAGCCCGGTTCATATTTGTCCGTAAGGGCTGTCCGTGTCTGTAAGAGTAGTTTGATTCACAGTTGTCCGGATGTCCGTAAGAAATTGTCCGTGAGTGTCCGTAATGTCCGGCTGTCCGGAAGTCAGGCTGAATTCAATTCAACTTTTGTCCGTGTCCGTAAGCAAGTAGCCAATTAGATTGTAGCCTTTATAGCCACGTGTACGTGCGTGCACATTAAATTCCTCCGCGCATAGTAAAATAATGGGAAATTTGTCGTAATTTTCGCTTAACAGCTTGCCTTTTATGTGTGTAGAACGTTTTATTGATTTTTTCAAAACTTGCGTTCACAGTATATATATACTCGTCTGTTGCGCAGAAAAGTTGTTGGTGTTATTTTATATGCATACGCATTGTCCGTAGAGTGTCTGAAGCAGTATGAATTAATGCTGCTGACGGACACGGGCACGGACAAATGTTACGGACAACCTTCCGGACACGGACAACTACGGACAGTTCCGCATTACTATGAACTAGGCTTAACAGGGGTCCGTGAACGTGAAGGGCGTTTGCTTGATGGATAGGCCCCCTCTATGAATGTAGTCTCTTGTGAGGTGGCACCTCTGACGCTCCAGGCCTCTAAACGTAGATGAGCACCGAACCCTCACGGCTGGATCATCCGGACGTTAAGTCCAGGGGTTATCTTTACCTATCACTATCAGCCCTAAAAAGGGGCTCGGGCTCGCTTTGGTTTTTTTTATACCGTTACTTTATTAGCACCGTAAAGTGTCTTTACATAATAGAAAGCATGTTTTTAGGAGTTTGAACAGCGAGAGAAGTTGGGAAGTGGGGCGTTTGGGAATGTGTTTTTGGCCCGTCGCCGCAGGCAGCCTAGCTCTGCTGTGGCTGTCAAAAAGGTGAGTTTACAGCAAGAGCTAGTTCCTTTTTCTATGTTGGATCTTCGATGTGAGAATTCACTGTGCTGCACAGTCTGTCTATGCATAGCTGATTTATAGCGTGTGTGGTTACTGCAAGTCTTTCCGGTGGTTATATACTTTCTGAGCAAATTTGCTCCGACAGCAATTGCTCAATATTTCTCCACAGTACACTTTTCACCTGAATTAATAGGTCATGACCTTTTAGGGTTGATTCATACTTACAGCCGTATGTCCGTTCCGCGTCCGTTCGTGTTTTAATTTTTTTACGATGTGTAGCATATATACTCTATAAGCTATAATTTTCGTGACAACCTGAAACTATGGGAATTCGTTTTGGGTTTTCGTAAGCTAAACCAAATCTTTAAAAGTTTTCACAGCTGCAGCATATTTTGTCTTTTCGGTGTTTCAGATTGACAAACAAACCCTGACGGCAGACTTTGTCAGTCGGGTAGAAGAGGAACATGAAATTCTGTCTGTACTCAATCACCACAATGTGGTTCAGGTTGGTCGCACTTTTATTTTTGATGCTGCACTCGTTTGTTGATTAGCACAGTTGAACACGGTAAGATATTATTATGTGGGTTATATTAATGGGTATTATAATCTATGGTTAGGTTGGTTGGTTGGTATATACATTCGCTAAAAACTTTGGTGGAAACTTTGTCATTTTAAGTGTCTCAAGACAATTGGAAACGTTATATGTTTTTAGATGTTTCAAGGCAAAATTTTCAAGTTTTAGTCAGCTTATTTCTATTTTTTAGTTATTGGAATCGTTTCAAGACGAGGACTATGTCTATCTGGTTCTGGAGCTGTGCGAAGGGGGCGACCTGAACCGATACATCAAACGGCACGGCCAACTGGAGGAAACACAGGGTATATTATCTTTTTTTGGGGAAGGGGAATTTCGATGAACAGAAGGGGAGTCACCCAGATATTCCGTGACCCGCCGGACAGTAATTTTGGATAATCTGTATTGCCAGTCTCATCTTTTGAACAATAGCAAAAGCAGTAGATTTAACTTTCCAAATAAAATATGATTGTTTAACGTCTAATAAACCCATTAGAAAATTAGTTTGTATTATATGACATCCCCTGAATGTCTAGACAGTCCAAGAGGATAAAACGTTGCTTTCCAGAATTTGCTATCTGTCCGCATGATATGGTCATAACTGCGAAAAGTATCAACCACTGTTTCAGCCAGTGATATTCTGCGCCAGCTGGTTCAAGCAGTGCTGTACCTGCACCAGCGGCGACGAATCATTCACCGAGACATCAAGCCGGCAAACGTGCTGCTCAAGTGGGACTACCAGCAGAAGGGATGGATTGTCGTATGTCCCGTCCAATTTCTTCTCTATAATATACCATTTCGTCTTTACAAAAATTAGATCCGTTTTGTAAACACCGGCAGATCACAAGGAGAGCTTGCTTTGAAAGGTTTTAGGGAATTCAGTAATTATTTTGTTGAGTTCTGAATGGTAATTAATAGTTTGTCTAATTCATGTAAATATGATTTGTTATGAAAAGGAATTCAAAGAAAAGCAGTGTGGAATATTTGTTTGTCTGTCATCAGGGTTGGCAGTCTCGGTCTCGTAAAAAACCCGAGACTAGGCTGGTCTCGGTCTCGGTCTCGGTATTTCAGAAAGTTTTGAAAATTTTACAAGATCACTATAATTTTTTTAAAAATTTAAGTTTTCAAATAGAATGCGAAGCATGATCAGGTAGTGCAGAAGTGTCTGTTGCAGAAAGGGAATGTCAGTGCACTTGCAAATTTTACCTAACTTTTAGCTAAGTATAAACTTTGTATTATACAGTCTAGTCTTATCAAGCTAGAGTTTCTAACTAAGGTTTGAGCTAGAATGGGCTGCCTAACTTATCTGGAACCTTTCAAGCATATGTCAAAAGTAAAATACTGACCATCATTTACCAGATAGTGCTAACGTCGTAATTAATTTGTAATCAAAAAATTTGCTGGCTTCTGCGACTTTACTAGGCGCAAACTGAGTGTGCAGTTTAATTAAACTTTGTTGATCAATGACCCCCAACCTTGTACCGCATGTCAAAACATTAAGGATCTGAAAACGCTCAAGCACCAGAATCAAATAATTTTTTGGCTACAGGGAGGGTGTGGTTGGGGCAACTAGCCTTCTAACTTCCCCACATAACGGAGTCAACGGGAGAAATTCTTCTGGTCCGTGATGGTGTTACTATCAGAACTTCTGATAGCACTAGCGCGGACATTCTACGCTGGCACCGGAGGAAGGCTGCAAAAGTGCCAACCATTATGTAGAATGCACTACAAAATGCCTGTATTTAAACGCCCAAAACGCCCTGCTAAGAAGTGTGCGAAACTTAAAAAAAATATGGCAAAATTTGCCAGAATAGCGGGAAAATGATCCTCTTCTTTGGTTGTTATTACTCTCATGCATCCGGTCGTTACAATGTTGAGTCTGTCTCAACCTAATGGTCACTTTTTCATACTTAATTTTCCACGTTTCAAAACACCTTAAGTATCTGAAATTGAAGTTTTAAAATAGGTCTCCAAGTGCTGTCTCGGTCTCGTTTGGGTGGTCTCGGTTGCCTGGTCTCGGTCTCGGTTGGGTTGCAAACCCGAGACTTGCCAACCCTGTCTGCCACGTGTTTTGGTTTTCTTTTTGTATCTAATATATTATTATTATAATTTACAGTGAAGCTTTTTTTGTTTAGAAACTAAGCGATTTTGGGCTGGCCAAACAACTTCGCAAAGGCCAGGAAACTAAAACGATTTGCGGAACGCCGCATTTCTTTGCTCCGTGAGTATACATACATGTTTATTCTTTATTCTGATGTATTTGTTTGGTTTGACAGCATACTTCTTAAACATCTGAATGAGTTTAAATGGTTTTTGGGAGTTTCATTTTCATTGTTTTAGAGAGATGGCGGGCCGTCAGTGGTATGGCGAGGAAGTAGACATCTGGTCGCTGGGCTGCGTGCTGTACAACATGCTCACCGGACAAGCCCCCTTCGCACACAACAATTACCAGATTAATGAAATCATGCAAAAAGTGGGTTGGGCTGAAATGTCACTCATGCGTTTTGGGTGGGTCTGGAAGTGTGCACACTGCACGGGTACACGGACTAGGGACTTCGGCTTATTCTGGTTTCACCAGTTTGAGAGGCCGAGAGGGGTATCGTTTTGGGGCATTTGTGACATGGTGACAATTAAGAAGTGCTTTTATTGTTTCAGTGTTGTATTGTACTCCAGGCTTTACATAGCGAGACGGGACCAATAATTTAAACTCGGGTGACAGATCCTCTGGTCCTTTTAAATAGCTCAAACTGGCGAAGCATTCTAATTTTCTGCGAGCAACCGAAGCTTGACATTATTTTGTTTTCGAAATGTTTTTTTATACGTAGTTCAGATTTGCGTGATTATGTCATAATAATTTTGCCGGCTAAACAGACATACGGCTGTAAGTATGAATCGAGCCTAACAGGTCATGACCTGTTGATTCAGGTGAAAAGTGGAGAAATCGAGCATTTGCTGTTGGAGCAGTGTCACCTGTTCTCAGCCACCGCCATGAACTTGCTCAGGAAACTGCTACACAGCAGACCCAACCAACGGATCAAGGCACAAGGTATGACTTTAGCACTGTGCTAGGGTGGGTAATGTTGAGTTATGTAGAAAGAAGTCATTCATGTAATGGGTGAAAATAGTTTTTGGGAAAAGCGGGGCCTCGCTGGTCAACTTTTGGGGTGACTCCCGTGATTACCCAAAATACCTTAAATTTCACTAACTTTCTATAATTTATAAAAGTGCAGTATTAGCCCACTTTTGCTCAGATTTCTTTCAGGACTTCCCTTTTTTCGAACCTGGCTTTTAGAAATCTTCTCCCTGAGTATATATGTAGAGTAACTTCAACTAATCTGAATTGGCTGATGGGTTGTATATTAATTTTGTGACAAGGTTTTTTTTTTGTGTCCAGAAGTGTGTCCAGACACAATTTTTTCTTGCGGGACACAATTTTTTCCTGTCGGACACAACTTAGACACACCTCTCGAGAAGCCCCTGACAATGCTTATGGTGATGATGTAGATAGGTTTACCGAAAAAAATTCCGATACGTCTCCAATTGACCAAATTTGGCCTAAAAAATTCCCCCAATTTTTTATTGAGGGCTACCGCCCCCAGACCCCTGCGACTCTGTGACTTACTATTCCTTGTTATTATCTTTTATTAAAGCCTATGCATGTCTACACGAGTATATTATGCTGCATTTAGTTGTGTAATACACTGTTTGGGCTGATGTTCCCATCTTGTGTTTTATTTTCCTGTCGGAAAAATTTTCTGACACGTCTCCAGCTGACCAAATTCGGCCTAAAAATTGAAAAAATCTCCATTTTTTCCTGGGTACACCACTGGCTTTGACAACAAGCAGACTCAACCCATCGCCCTTGAAATGGCTGCTTCTTTACAAGATAGCGTAAAACTAAAAAACGCTATTATAAAAAGTGAAAAAATTTCTTCAGACCTACAACCCCCCCGAAATTGAAGTCTAGGACCGCCAGTGCTGTATGTATGTACATGAGTATATACATTATGCTGCATTTACACAGTAATGTGACGTTCGAAACTTCAAACCCATTGCTTTTTCTTACCCGGAGGGAAAAAGTTCCGATACGTTTCCAATTGACTAAAGTTAGCCTGAAAATCGACAAGGTCTTCATTTTTTGGAAAAAAATTCCGATACATACATCTAATTTTGGTTTCTAAGCTCAATTTTGCCCAAGCATTCCCGCAAGTGTTGCAAAAATTGCTTTTTCTCTGCAAGCTTGTGCATAGAAATTTTAAAAAGCTCTGGCTTTTGGGGGCTGCGGCCACCAGCCCACGCAACCATTGTAGATGAATTCTGTGTTTTACTGACAAGTGCGGCTAAAAAAACAATTGGCTCTGTATATATACCCACCGTTGCAAATTTTTGGGTAATGCCACTGCACATCTTACGTTCTTTTCTGCATAAACAGCGAATAAGCAAAAATGGTTTACATCAAGTATGGACACTTTGTAACCAATACTTGACTCCAGCCAAGGTTTTTTTTGTGCAAACCCCTGCAAATGTACTCTTTTTTTAAAATTTTGCACAATAATGCACAGTACATGTCGAGCCTGTGATAAGCTCAGAATGCACTGTTTTTAATGCAAAATCGAAAAAAAATTCGGAGAGCTGCCGCAGCCCCCAGGCCCAGACCCCTGCGTCAACTCGCATCACTGCCGTTTGACGGTATGTCTGGTATTTATTGTACAATTGGCTGTTATGTTTCAGTAGGTTAATGCAAATCTTTAAATTATTTTTATTTATATACCCGTTTCATTGAAAAAATTCCTGGATCTGCCACTGGTATGGCTTTAGGGCGTACCCAGGGGAGGGGGTAGGGGGGAATTCATACCCCGCGTAAGTTTTTTCCCACTGAATTATTACACAAAAGTCCCTCTGCGGTTTTTATTACCCGATCGAAAAAATTCTACGTATCTCTACAGGTATAAAAACTCATATTTGCTTTTATACAGGCAAAGATAACGCATTTAGTTTCGTTAAAAATATAAATTTTTGCACACAAAAATTAAAATTTTGCACAATTATGCACGCAAAATTTTAAAAAAACCTGCTTGACTCGAACGGCCGAACTGACACCCAGACACACGCGACGCTTACGGGACACAAATTTTTTTCGCCGGACACAACTTGGACAATGGACACACCTTCCATTTTCAAAAAAAACCCTGTTTTGTGAACATTGATATTGTAGGGTTTGCCCTTAGCGTGCCCTACCCTGAGTAAGCTTATGATACGTTACTGCTCTTGAATCTCTCTAATCCGGTTACGATAGTTTACAAACCGTCCGTAAGTATTTACCGCTTTGAATAGTATAGTGGTGCGGGGAAAAAACCCTATTTTCAACTTTTTGGGTCGTCCTGTGCTCCACATAAGTCGGATCTATTACTGCTCGCGGCTGTTATATCGGCCATCTTTCGCCTAACTGTTGCACTAATAAAATGAATTCTAACTACTCACGTTTCTGAGTAATAAGTCTCGAAATCTCCGGGGAAAAAAACCCTATGCGGGGAAAAAAACCCTATCACTTTTTTCGGTTGTTCTATTAGCAGTGAGTATAAACTCAATTTCATCGTGTTCTACAACTCTTAGGCTGCAGTATGGACTAAAAAAACCGTTTCTCCGACACTTATGTGACTCACAATAATTCGTCAAAAATCGACCCTTTTTGGCAGAAATGACTTCTGCCTAAATATGCATTTTTTCACATTAAAAACAGATTTTTGCGCTTATTACGTTAGAAACGGTATAGTGGTGCGGGGAAAAAACCCTATTTTCAACTTTTCGGGTCCTCCTGCGTTCCACATAAATCGGATCCATTAATGCTCGCGGGTGTTATAACGGCCATATTTCGCCTAACTGTTGCACTAATAAAATGGATTCTAACTACTCACGTTTCTGAGTAATAAGCCTCGAAACCTCCGGGGAAAAAAACCTATGCGGGAAAAAAAACCCTAATGCGGGGAAAAAAACCCTACCACTTTTTTCGGCTGTACTATTAGCAGTGAGTATAAACTCAATTCCATCGTGTTCTACAACTCTTAGGCTGCAGTATGGACTAAAAAAACCGTTTCTCCGACACCCATGTGACTCACAATAAATCTTCAAAAATCGACCCTTTTTTGGCAGAAATGACTTCTGCCCAAATGTGCATTTTTTTAGTATTTAAAGGGGTAGTGTCG
Source organism: Trissonchulus sp. WLG1_4 (assembly GCA_030248245.1). NCBI lineage: Eukaryota > Metazoa > Nematoda > Enoplea > Enoplida > Ironidae > Trissonchulus > Trissonchulus sp. WLG1_4. Next base: position 8,977 of record JASANF010018368.1, read on the forward strand.
CGAAAGCAGTCGACTTTGCGTAACTGTAAAACATTTTTAGAAAAAGATAAGACATCGTTCTTTATATAGTTTGAAAATATGTGTTAAGGCAAGTATTTTCGCCAAGTTTCATCAAAATTAATGCAGTATACTGTTTGCAGTGAGGTCGCAAAGTCGGAAAAATGACGTTTTAAAAACCTATTCACATTCGATTTTTTCGTCACAATTATCAACTTATTTGTTTAGTTTATTTACACAGACTAAAAGGACATATGTTGTAGTTTATGCACACAAAATTTAGTGCAAATTGCTTGAGTGGTTGCGGAGTAATACCTGTTTGAACTGTGAAACTGTGCGTAAACAGTGAAGTACTCACAGCAATAATGATAAATTGTGAAAAATTTAGACGCTCATTTTAAAATCAAAAGAAAAACGAACCTTCATTTTTCTTTTTTCTTATTTGTGGCAAAAACCTGTGCGTCGACACGTTATGTGTGCTTCACAAGCTGGCCAATCTGATATCTGGCTGAATTTTTTGAATTTTCATGTCCTTATTGTGTGATGTCTGGCTTACAATCGGTGATTGGTTCAAGATATTGGTAGATATTGGTAGTCTACTGTGTGGCAGTACTTATTTAACACAGTATAGCATTGGACTAGTTTCTCAGTGAACGTACAAGTTCAAAGCAAAACGATCTCTTTTTGCAACCTATGAGCAAAACTGCTTTGGCGACACTACCCCCTTAAATGCATTAAAAATAGATTTTTGCACTTATTATGTTAGAAACGGTGGCCAAACACCGCCCGCGTCTACCATTCTTGGATTTAGGTGATACGCAGCAGCTAAAGCCTAAATACTCCAAAAAATGCCAAATTTTGGTGAAACATCACCAAAACAGGTTTCGTACGGGGTGTCGGGGTATGGGCCAAAACGACAAAAAACGTCGTTTTGCGGCCGAATAAACGGTTTCAATGAAGTCTACACATGTTCTTACCCCAGATCAGTCAACTTTTGTATCAACAATGGGTGAGTTTAGCAAAACAATGTCGCCAAACAAAATAGGGTTTTTTTCCCCGCAATAGGGTTTTTTTCCCGCACAAACTTTGAACTGTCACAGGTAAACCACAACGTTTTTCACTGTTTTTGAGCTTTAGAAGTATAGAGGAAAGGTAACTCTCTTGAAAAGTGCAAACAACGTTGGCCAAAAGTGGTTTTGTGAAAAATTATGACAAGTCAAAAATTTGGAAAATTTTGTCACATTGGAATTTTTCAACATGCAAAATTTTTAAATTTTATAAAAAATGCTACAGGCGTCAAAACTGCACAGAAATTGGTGTGGTAAGTAAGTTTGGGATGCGCTTTCCACCTACATACTCAAAAAGGTCCTATGTCGTAAGGTTCGGCCAGGAAGCACTAGGGTTTTTTTCCCCGCAAAACGCGTAGGGTTTTTTTTCCCGCACCACTATAGACGAACACCGCCCGCGTCTACCATTCTTGGATTTAAGTGGTAAGCAGCAGCTAACGCCTAAAAATTCAAAAAAATGGCAAATTTTGGTGAAACATCACCAAAACAGGTTTCGTAAGGGGTGTCGGGGTATGGGCCAAAACGACAAAAATCGACGTTTTTCAGCCAAATAAACGGTTTTAATGAAGCCTACGCATGTTGTTAGCCCAGATGACTCCACTTTTGTAGCAACAACGGGTGAGTTTAGCAAAAAATTGTCGCCAAACAAAATAAGGTTTTTTTCCCGCAATAGGGTTTTTTTCCCGCACAAACTTTGAACTGTCACAGGTAAACCACAACGTTGTTCACTGTTTTTGAGCCTCAGAAGTATAGAGGAAAGGTAACTCTATTGAAAAATGCAAACGACGTTGGCCAAAAGTGTTTTTGTGAAAAATTATGACAAGTCAAAAATTTGGAAAATTTTGTCACTTTGGAATTTTTCAACAGGCAAAATTTTGAAATTTCATAAAAAATGCGACAGGCCTCAGAACTGCACAGAAATTGGTGTGGTAAGCAGGGTTTTTTTTTCAAAATCGACAGTGGGTCCACGTTGGGTCAGGTTAATTTTCGTTGGGTCCAGTTAAGCACTGACTGGGTCAAGAATATATATGTTGTAAATCGTAAGTAGACATTTACATTATATAACAGTGGCGTAGCCAGAAAAAAATTTCGGGGGGGAATGACTTTTCGATTTTTTGAAGTGCATTAGTATGCACCTAATTGCAATTTTAACGCAAAAAGCGACACATTTTAGCATTTGTCGGTCAAAACAATGCTTATTTTCAACTACAGCAGCATCAAACGTAAAATTGGAGGTCAAAACACCGAAAGTTACAAAAATTGCGGGCTGGAAAGGTTCCAAAAACTGTAAAATTTGCAAATTTTTCAAAATTTTCTGGCATTAAAACCTGTAAATTTACTAAAAATTGTCATTTTTGTGACAATAAAACAGCTAAAACGATACACTAAACAGTGTATTAAGCAAATATATACATTGCGCACAATCCAACATTATATACAAGCACATGCTTCCAGAGAAGACAAAAGCAAAGAAAACTAAGCCACAGATTAGCAGGGGTCTGGGGGCGACAGCCCCCAGAAAAAAATTTGGGGAAATTTTTAATTTTTAGGACAAATTTGATCAATTGGAGGCGTATCGGAAATTTTTTCCGGCCGGACCATGAAAACCAAAGGGGGGACCCTTGTTGGAAAATTTCAGTCGGTAAAAATTTCGGGCGGGGGAATTCCCCCATTCCCCCTCTGGCTACGCCCCTGTTATATAATGTCATTTTCTGTGTTAGGTACGCATTGACGTACCCAGAAAAAAATTTCGGGGGAATTAATTTTCCAGTTTTTGTAATGGAATGAAATATATATAGACTTTTTTGCAATTTCGACACAAAAATAAAATGCAAAATCACTGTCACACAGCTGCAGGGGTGCGGGGGCGGCACCCTCCAGGCCAGAACCAAAGATTTGTTACACCTTTTAGCGAAGTTTACATAACAAAACGTAGTTTGCGGTCATTTATGTAGTCATTTAATCTAAATAAATTCACTGTCCGCTGTCAGTACACACGCTGTAATACACTTTTGACATTTATTTTAGTATTTATATACAGTAATTTTAACACTTTAATTCGCAGTGCAAACCAAGATCAGGCAGTCACAGGTTACTGGGGGCGACAGCCCCCAGAAAAAATGGAGATTTTTTAACTGTTTACGCCGAACTTGGTCAACTGGAAACGTATCGGAAATTTTTTCCGACAGGAAAATTAAAAACTAAGTATGGGAACGTCACATCAGACAGTGTATTATACAAGTAAATTCAGCATAATGTACTTTTGTAGAGATGCATAGGCTTTGATGAAAGATAATAACAAGGACTAGTCAGCCATAGAGATGCAGAGGTCTGGGTACGGCCGCCCTCAGAAAAAAATTCGAGAATTTTTTTATTTTCAGGCAAAATTCGGTCAATTGGAGACGTATCAAAAAATTTTTTCGGCGGGGCGATAAGAACCAAAGGGGGGACCCTTGTTGACAATTTCTTAAGGTTCAACCAAAAAGGGGGTTCGCGACCCCCGCGACCCCTCCCTGTCTACGCCCTTGGGTCTGGCTTGGGTCAGGTTAATTTTTGCTGGGTCCAGTTAAGAGAACTTGAGTCTGGACCCACTCGTGGACCCAAAAAAAAAACCCTGGTGGTAAGTAAGTTTGGGATGCGCTTTCCACCTAAATACTCAAAAAGGTCCTATGTCGTAAGGTTCGGCTTGGAAGTACTAGGGTTTTTTTCCCCGCAAAACGCGTAGGGTTTTTTTTCCCACACCACTGTAAAGTTTGCGTTTTTAAAAAGTTTTTATAGCACGACGAAGCCAACTTATAAGAGCTCCAGTGCCCAAATGCACAATGAAACACGCTTTGATTACACACAGCTGCACATTTTATTGCTGAAGATGTGTACTAAACTTTTTTCTGGCAGGTATGCTATTCCTGACATACTTTCGTCAACAAATGTCAAAATTTGAAAACAAAAACTTGTGAATAAAGCACGTTTGTGTGTGTATGTGTGTGTGTGTGTATGTGTGTGTTCCATCATTGAAGTTGCGTGAAGACGCGTCTGAAAGTGTGATGTGAAATGTTGAGAATATATATATCTTTAATTTTCGCCTACAAAACAATCTTCAAGCATCTTTTCGTTCGACTTACGCAAGAGTTCGGAATTGAGTCCAGATCAACGCTTCTACCCGCGACCCAACCCAGCCCGCGGTTTGACACTTGTGGGTAGCCCACGATCCATCCCGCAACGTAAAAGTAACCACGACAACTTTGATGGCATTAATATACCCGTACCTAATAATCAATAACTTTCAGCAGATAGCCCTGTACAATTTGCACAGTGTATATATATATATATATATATATATATATATATATATATATATATATATATATATATATATATATATATATATATATATATATATATATATATATATATATATATATATATATATATATATATATATTATATATATATATATATATATATATATATATATATATATATATATATATATATATATATATATATACAGCTGTACATTGTTCACATTGCTATCCACTTTAACCGAATGGTGATCAAATTTATGTATCCAGATTGGATTGAATACGTGAGGAAAATTCAGAATTTTTCGCCGGTTAGACAAACTACAGCAACCCGCGCGGCCTGAAGATGATGTGTGTATACCCAAGGGTTGACCCACGGCTCAAACTTACCAATCGAACGAACCGAACCCGTGGGTATCCACAACCTGACGGTAGTAACCCGCAAAATTGTCAAGACATTTTCCATTCCAATTAATCAAAAAATTTTTGGTCGTGGGATTGTCTAAGTTGCTCTCATTACAAAAATGCCATCTTATCATTTATATACACACTAATTAAATTTTTAAAGCAATATACTCATTATAATAAATCATACTTAACAATATTTCTACAAAAGATTTTTAGCTTTCATCAAGGTTACGTAATGTTTAATCGGATCGGATCGGGCGAGTCGGATCGGATCGCCCGATCCGGTCCGGATCGGAATAAATAAAACGGACGGATTCGGATCGCCACTCAAGCATCCGGATCGGATCGGCATCAAAATTTCGGACCGATCCGATCCGATCCACATCACTATTATGCAATATGAGTAAGTTTTCATTCAAAATCACGACTAGATTCAGCTCAAAAATGTCAGTGCTTTAAAGTGATAAGTTGCTAACGCAATTAGCAGCAACCATTAAATGATGCTGACCATTGGTCATTTTTACCTCAATGTTTATTTAATTTCTAATTTAATTTATTTAATTAACATCAGTTTACCAGACAATAGCTGTTCACAAATGCGCGCATATAAAACTAGTTTCATGTTTTTTGATAAATTTTTAATCTTAAACATGAAATAAAATTATTGATTCAAAATTTTAATTCATATGGATTTTATTTTAAGTTTATTAATTTAAAATATCCATAAAATATTCATTCATGTAGTACGAAACTTAAGCGCTAGATTTCTCTAGAACCCAATTTTTTCACGTAAGACTAATAATTTTTCATAATTATTGCAAAGAAAAATTTACGATGCCCTCATAATTTACTACAAAAACAATAATTTCATATAATAAATTTACTTTTTTACGTGTAAGTACTATTGCTTTTGGACATTCCAGTCACTACTACATTTATGCAGATTTATTTGGATTATTTTGTTTTCAAGAAATTATTAATCCGCCTAAAGGCAGAATTATTGAAATCTGTCATTTTTTGCGTAGTACGGCTATGAGAATTTTACGGTGACGTCTACAGGTGATATAAACCCTATTGTCACACAGGCACAGTTGTCTATTCGTGCTATTAAATTCAGTCAGATCTACATATGATTAGAACATTTTTTTGCTTGTGTGACGTCTGAATACCGCTTTTTTTGTAAACTGCATTGTTGACTACACTATTGACAGCAATGGTGAACTGACTACCACAGGATTGCATGTATAACTATAGTCTGACCAAAAAGTGTATGTATGGAACTTCATTGCTTCATAGCAGCTTAGTCGTTTGAGGTAACCCCCATAATGTATGTGCTATTCGAAAGCATTTTTGATGGAGATTTTCATGAAATTAAATTATTTCAAAAAATTTGAAGTTAAAAATTCTAATTCAAATAAAACCGATTTTTTCCGCCTATTTACAGGAAACCTAATGTATTATATATCATTTGATAGTCCATTCCATTTTGCGTCTAGCGATATATTCAACATCACTATAGCATGCACCTGTCAAAAATTATCGATTTTTTTATTTTTGATTTTTCTATAGAAAAACGTCAATTTTGGCCCATTTTATTCGCTGTAACTTAGCAAACACACAACCAAATCTGACAAATTTCGCATCAATAGACGCGTTGTGACCTCGCGCGGTCTGTGAAAGTAATAAAATTTCAAAATTTGATACTAAATTGTTCAATATTTGTCAGGTTTACAGTCATTTTTCAGCAATTTTTGTTCAAGATTAGTTAAAATAATTAGTACCACATTAAAGTTCAGTTCTTTAGCTTTCATTTGATACTAAAAACATGTGCTTTTGAATGGATTGAGGAAAATTATGGAAAAAATAAATCATTATTCACAGTACATGTGTGCGCCCACAAAAATTTATACACGCATATCAACGTGTAGAATGTTTGAACGCATACACATGACATGCTCATCAAGCATAATTTTTATCAAATAATGAAAACAGCTATATCTTTTTGCTGCATAACTTTGTTCAATCCATGTTTCAGTCCATGTCAATCCAATGTTTTTAGTATCAAATGAAAGCTAAATAACTGAACTTTAATGTGATAACAATTATTTTAACTAATCTTGAACAAAAATTGCTGAAAAATGACCGTAAACCTGACAAATATTGAAAAATTTAGTATCAAATTTTGAAATTTTATCACTTTCACAGACCGCGCGAGGTCACAACGCGTCTATTGATGCAAAATTTGTCAGATTTGGTTGAGTATTTGTTGAGTTACAGCGAATAAAACGAGCCAAAAATGACGTTTTTCAATAGAAAAATTGAAAATAAAAAAATCAATTTTTGACAGGTGCATGATATAATGACGTTGTATATATCGTTAGACGCAGAATGGAATGGGCTATCGAATGATATATAATACATTAGGCCTCCTGTAATTAAGCGGAAACAAGCACGTTTTGCGAGTAAGCGTTACACTTATTTTAGATAGATTGCGTTGTGACGTACTTGCAGTGCTGAGGATATTCTTCGAATATAAAACGCGGCACTTTTTTGAATTTTTTGAAACCAACATATTTAAATAAACTTGCCAACTGTTAGTCTTAAGCTTAGCCAACAGGGTCGCCAAAACTGTGTGCATCAGAAAATTATGTCATTTTTGTCAATGTCAATTTTGCGTAAATATTTATACCAATATAGGAGATGAAATGTGATCACTGAACAACTTACGTTAACAATTGATCATCGTTTTGCAAAAAACCGTACGTAATAGCCATTTTAATATACTAATAAATTTGAAACATTGTGTATATGTTGCCAAACGAGTTACAGACAGTAGCAACCACGGTCAGCCACTTACGCTACCATGTCTTACCCAACGGCGCCAACACTGTGGACTCCATAGCCGTGTCATTGTATGGTTGCCATGAGTTTAAAATTTTTGGCTTCCGACGCGCTAATGAATATCCCACGAAACATTGTTGCGACACGTTTTGTCAAATTACCGTGTTCTGTATGCAAAACTGCCAGTACTGGACTGATACGCAAATGAATTCAGCCAGTTGATCGGCACTGAGTACGTACATACATACACGCTCTAGACACAAACGCTCACACAAACAGTGTTATTTGCTGACCTACCAGCAGTTTAACACTAAAACAGGTGCATTTGTGTGCTCTTGATGGCACACGTTTGCACTATTCGATTTTATTTGAATTAAAATTTTTAACTTCAAATTTTTCGAAATAATTTAATTTCATTAAAATCTCCATCAAAAATGCGTTAGAATGATATTACAATATGGGGGTCACCTCAAACGACTAAGCTGCTATGAAGCAATGAAGTTCGATACATACACTTTTTGGTCAGACTTTAGCACACAATATACAGAAGCGACTAATGTCACTCTGCAAGTGTTTTCGAAAATGAGCGACTAAACAAAATTAGAACTATTAGTTTCTTTAATTTCAATGAACTACATACTGAATTAAGACAATTGTAATCGAGTGTTCCTTCGAGTTACTTAAAACGTAGTTGTGAATTCAAGGTGGCGAATTGGACTGACATTTGGCGTAATCTGCTTGTAAGGTATTACTTCCCACAGGAATATATTTCTACAGAATACAATAGCTGACCAATGGCTATCTGCCTTATAAAGCCTTGAATGGGCATGACTTTCACTTTGAGACAACTTGGAGAGTTAGTTGAGTAATTATAGTTTTCCTTTTGTCCATTAATTTCTGATGCTAATCTAGTGCTATTTATCGAATGAGGACAGGAGTTGGTAGTATCTATAAATATACGGCTATTTATCTGAAACATAATGCCTATAGAATATACACATGTACATCGCTCATAATTTTGTACATGACGCAACTGTAATTAGACAAAAGTTGTTTAAATATTATTTGCCTTCACTCAGTCTTAACTTCAGCATACTTAACTTAATCTAGTCATAATATAATAGAATACAATAACGTTGTATCGAATACTGATTACTAATTATACCAGGTGAAGTTTGAATAAGAGTAGAAAGTTCTGAGAGCGCTATTTTACCTTTTCAAAAAAATTACATTAACTTTATTAGGTAGATTAGAATAATTCAACTGGATAAGTAACTTGAAGTGAGATTAATGAATATTCACGTAGCTAAATAGTTGATTTTTAAACTTTTGTTTTTCTTGTTTTGATCTTGAATTACTGGACTTAATGCAACTGGTCTGATCCAGTTAATAAATCTGATAAAAAGGCATAAACAAATTTACTATTCCACTACAAAAATATATCTTTTTTTGTACTTTATTATAACTATTGCAACAAGTAATTCCGTTTGATTTTGCACAGGCATCAGTTTATCATTCTAATTTATTGTATTCTATGCTAATATTTATGTAATAGAACTGATTTTTGTTGTTTACATTTTTATAATGTACGAAACTGTTGATGAAGCTCTAACTATTTCATCAAATCTCTTTATAACATTCAGTCTCTATTAATCGAGAGTGTTGTACTTGTTAACATGTCAGTTTCTTAAGAGCAATAAAATAAAATGAAAAATTATGAAATTAATACGTCTTAGTAAATTGTAAATGAAGAAACACACTTAATTTATTACTAGCCAAATTGTGAAATAGTTTTCCGAATACTCTTGACAATTCCGACTCCTATAGTAACTTTCATTTGACAATGTTATATGACGCATTCATACGCATAGATGCCAGTTTTATATGTATTGGCTGATAGAAACGTAGTCTTAAAAATTAATTTTACGTAAAGCAGTTAGGTCGTCAATTCAATAATCCCTGTAACAATCAACTCTGCGACTTTACATAAGTGAAAATATATACAGTTTTCCAAACAAGAGGATCATCACTTCAACAAGATATGTAAAACGTACTTGACTTTTACTAGTACTAGCTGATAACTCCGTCTAGAGCTTCGAAGTAATGTATCGATCTGACTAATCAAAACTTCTTGATTCATATTTAGACGACTTGAAGTCTGTTACTGTTGCATTTTAAAGCATTCGCCATTTTAAGTTATAAATGAGAATTTGGTGTTATTAATTGTCTTGTTGTTTTTTCTAGATTTTTCCGTTAAACAATGGCTCATAGTGGCTTGACGGGATTGTCACTTTTAATAATTTTCGGACTACTGAATACTAAACATATCTTTGGTAAGGATTCGTGATTTGTTCAACTGACGGTACACTAAAATCGGTGTTATAGATTATCATGAGCTATATTAGATTATGAACTCTTAGTTTTGCAGACACTCTTTTTTTTGAGCATTTGTTTCAAATAAAAACATACATATTTGCAACTAAAGTGTTGCAGTGCTTCTAAGAACTATCATACGGAAATTGTTTCAGTTTAGCATAAAAGTCAGTATATTACACCAAAACGTTTCGCTTCCACTCTGTGGTATGTATGTAGCTTGATGTGTGGATGAAATTTGGATTACAGCTGAGAGTGCATACTTGAAAAAGTGCGACACATTTTTGACAAAACTACATATGACAGAAGTATCGGACACTACACTATTCTAGATAGCCGGCTGAGACAACCCTTTGGCCGCAATAATGCTCTTACCTTAGTTCTTTCCTTGTTATTTTCAAGTAACAAACTCGAGAGTATTTTACTAAAATTCCAAGTATAGTATATGTATATATCTTATTTAAATTATTTAGCTGTATCAAAACAACAGCAGTAATATCTGATGGAACTGTTTTTGCATGTTTCGTCATAATTGTGAAGGATACTTTTTGCCTTTGAAGCTCGTTTCATACTTGTCCCTGTCCTTGTCCTTATAGTTTTTTGCTTTGGCAATTTTTGGAAATCTACTTTGCCAATTAGCCAATTTTTGGCATGAGTAGAGTCAGGTAGTATATGCAAACAATTAGCTAAAACGCCTGAGTCCTATCTTCACAGCAGACGACCGAAATTTGTCATTGTCCCTGTCCCTGCGCTCTTAAGAACAAGTATGCTCAAGCACTGCCGACTAGCGTAATAATGCGTTCCCAATGTTTCAGCATCAGACGCGAATGTGAACAGTTTGTCCAGATCAGCGCGGAGTCTCGGCATGATGAGGTATGGGAGGGGCACTATGGGCCTTATGCGGTACGGGAGGGCGGGGCCAATGGGGATGATGCGCTACGGCCGGGACAACCCCATGGGGATGATGCGATACGGCCGTGGGGCAAACCCCATGGGCATGATGCGATATGGACGATCTTCCGATGGTTGGTTCTTTGGCACTTATGGCTGGGATTCACAAATGGTGTTTAGCCTTACACTAGGTCTAAAACGTTCTTTTCGACTAAAATAGAGCATTGTAATGAAACATTCTATGTGTATTGCATTAGATCTCTCGTGTTGGACTTAGACCGAGCTACAGCTACATAATCTTGGTGGATCCAGTTCTGTGTGTTAGAAACAAAGCAATTAATGCCCTAAAATCACACACCTTCGTGAATGATGTATTACTAGTGCTTCAATCAGCTTACTTAACTACTCACTTATACTTATAAATACAATAAAGTCAATTTTACCAACTGCTTCTACACAGCTTGACATCGTTACATGTAGTTATTACCTGTACTGTATAGCCATGTATGTATGTCGCGCCTGTTTCGAAAAGCTTTCAATTTAATGAGTTCAATACTTTTTGAGTCAATTAATAATCTTGATTAAATTCTTTTGAACTTTTGTAAATAATTTGTTTGTTGCTTTAATATTTCAGAATAAAGCTGGTCTCTCCATAAAGCCATCTTTTTAGCAACGTCTGCTCCAATAATACTATTAATAATTTGTAATTAACAATGTTGTTGTGTTGTATAAATTACACTATGATAATAATAATACATTGTTTGTTAACACTCGTTTCCATAGTGGATCGGAAAAATCAAAGATGTCTTCAGTAAAGACTTGTAAAATGTCACTCTCCGAAACACTATGCCATCTCTGGATCTGCAGACCAGCCCTCTCTGAGCTTTTGAATTGTTGAGCTGTAAGTAATCACTTAAAGTCTCTAACGTGCCTATCTTACTTCATAAAACAGCGGTTGACATCAGTGCCGGTACCTAAATTTTAAATGTCGTGAGAAGAAATACAAGATCATGAAATCAATCTCATGATAATTATAATGCTCTCTGGTATTTATATTTAATATGCGATTCAAATAACGTTACAAAAGTGGCATACTTCCCTATCTATTATGTACCTACTCTATTAGTACAAGCATTTGTTCTTTAACATTTCGCTTGAAAACATTATAATAATAAAAATATTTATTGAATAAATTATAAATCACACATCTGACAGGACAACTAGATTATAGCACAATGTAGGGCGGGTATTCAGTAATTTATACACACTGTTACGTTAAGCGCCAAGTGCATGAACGAGTGAACGAAGTGCACGAGTTTATGCACGCGGACTTCACGCACCGGTGGCAAGAATTGCTGAGTGCACACTGCAAAGTGTTATACCGTACTTATGTTATGACTGTCTTGAAATTTGCAGTGCGATAAGTAAATAACTAAGATGCACGCCTACGGCAGTGCAATAACTAAATTTCAATTCACGCTGTGAATTTAGCAGCATGCACTTAATTAATGACGTTAGTATTGCACGCTTTTTTCAAGACAGGCATGATACAAAGAAAATTATACCTATTTGTACATCGAATATTTTAGACGAAACTACATACGTTAGAATATAAGAAATCTTGCTAATCCTTTACATAACTCATAAATTCATCCATAGTTACATTTGAACCACTCACTATAATAGCTACCGAAGCATTAGGCGGTAACTGTGGCACCTTATTAGCTAATAAAGCGGCATAAGCAACAGCTCCTGTGGGCTCAACTACAAGCTGTAGTTTTATGTACAAGTGTTTTAAAGCTAGCTTTATATCGTCGTCAGTCACAAGTATTATTCCGTTGGCATTTTTGGCAACCAATGGATAGGTGATTTCGCCTCCACACGGAGAGCACGTTCCAATCGCAACACTTTGAGCTGTTTCAAGTTGGACTGGCTTTCCGGCTTTCAAGCTGAGATGCATCACGTTGGCCGTTTCTGGTTCAACACCATAAATTTTGCACTTTGTCCAACCTAGAAAAATATTGACAAAATTATAAAAAAATATTCATTAGCTGCATAAGTCGAGTTGCAACTAAGTAATCATGAGCTCAATTATTTTCATTACGAAATCACATGTTTCGTTTTCTGAAGTGGTGCAATCATGTAGTTTTTATAAGACTTCAAAATGTAGTGCGTTAACATTGTCGTTCTTTAAAAACAGATTCAAAGTAAAATAAAGTTATGATATATTTTAATGAAGGGTCCTTGCCGGTGTCGTGAAATTAAGAATTGTAGTTAAATTTTTTGTCTAACAACACTTTATAATTATTTACCTTCACATCGATTGATAAACTTATGTCATTTGTTAAGTACCATTGACTCTCAAAGCAGTGGCAATGCCCGACAATAATCCTCCCCCGCCCACAGGGACTAAGATTATGTCAGGCTCGGCTGGCAAATCTTCCATCAGCTCAAGCGCAATGCTCCCGTACCCCAAAATCAGATCAACTTCATCGAAGGGATGTGTCGCAGTGTAACCCTTCGATACGTATTTCTGGACTGTTGCAGTAAGTTCTGTGTTGGGCTGGAAATATTAAACATTTATCGTTTTACGTACAGTTCTTCGCAATTTCACATCCTATTAATTGACGCTCGATATAAATTGACATACAATAAGAAATTTACAAATGCTGCATATATTCAACTTAACATAAAAACTGCATAAATAAACAAACAAACCTAGTGCCCTCGTACTCAATTGGGACCTGGTCCCGTTTGAACCCGTATTGGCCAGTAATGTGCAACGTATCTACCGCGCTACTACGTTGGCTAGTGAGAAGAATGTCATATTCTTCCCATTATGCACGCTTGGTTGTAGTAGTTATTATGCCACTAACGGTTTTCACTGACATATTATATCTGACATGTAATATGTAGCTGGCTTTAACAGAATTCAGTAAAAATAACAGCGATTACTGCTTATTTTCGCTGTTAGCATTAAGATTAGGGATGTTTTCAGTTAACTGGTAACTGATTTCTTTTCAGTTAAAGTTAAGCAGTTACAGTTAACTGATAATAACTGATAACTGAACTGCTCTGATTTTCCAAAGCAGTTAAAAACTGATAACTGAACTGCAAAATTTTCAGAAGCAGTTAACTTAACTGTAACTGAACTGCTTCAATCGTGAAAAACTGACTGAAATCAGTTAACTGATTTCATTTTCAGTTATGTGCAATAACTGAAAATAATTTTCAGTTAAGAGGGTAGTGTCGCGAAAACAGTTTTGCTCATAGGTTGCAAAAAGAGATCTTTTTGCTTTGAACTTGTACGTTCACTGAGAAACTAGTCCAATGCTATTCTGTGTTAAATAAGCACTGCCAGACAGTAGACTACCAATATTTACCAATATCTTGAACCAATCACCGATTGTAAGCCAGACATTACACAATAAGGACATGAGAATTCAACTAATTCAGCCAGATATCAGATTGGCCAGCTTGTGAAGCACACATAACGTGTCGAGGCACAGTTTTTTGCCACAAATAAGAAAAAAGAAAAATAAAGGTTCGTTTTTCTTTTGATTTTAAAATAAGCGTCTAAATTTTTCACAATTTATCATTATTGCTGTGAGTACTTCACTGTTTACGCACAGTTTCACAGTTCAAACAGGTATTACTCCACAACCACTCAAGCAATTTGCACTAAATTTTGTGTGCATAAACTACAACATATGTATGTCCTTTTAGTCTATGTAAACAAAGTAAACAAATAAGTTGATAATTGTGACGAAAAACTCGAATGTGAATAGGTTTTTAAAACGTCATTTTTCCGACTTTGCGACCTCACTGCAAACAGTATACTGCATCAATTTTGATGAAACTTGGCGAAAATACTTGCCTCAACATATATTTTCAAAATATATAAAGAACGATGTCTTACCTTTTTCTAAAAATGTTTTTAGACGACTGCTCTTTTTAGACGACTGAATTTTCTAAAAAAATCGACAGCTTTCGCGACACTACCCCCTTAAGCGTAGAAACTGTTTTGATTTTCAGTTTTCAAGCATAACTGAAAAGCGACTATTCAGTTCAGCTTGGGGACCATTTAAAAAACCAATAAATCTCATATTTTACGTGCGTATATGTATATTTACCCACACGTTTGTATACAATTACTAACGCGCATACAGATACTGTTTTTACGCGGCGGCCTCAGCCGCCGCGTATATACTATATTACAAAAACTAAATTCTCATGTATCTTATCTCACTGTGTAATTTTCAACTGAGCACCTAGGTAGGTCCTAAAAATGCACTAAATGTGTGGGTGTGTATGTTGTACAGTGTATGCTATGCTGCATAATCATACAGCTACAGCACCAGTGTGTGTTACTGTGTACAGCATACGGCCTCTGGAACTATCAGACAGCTACACAGGAATATTAATCAATAATTGTGTTTGTCGTGTATAGGCTAGCGATCGATAACGTTCAGCGTGGTCTTCAAAGTTAGAAAGGCTGCTCGTACAGCGCGTATTTCTACGCGGCGGGCTCTGCCACAAAGTACATACATATATACTATACTAAGCACACAGACGCATGTCATCACAGCACAAACATCATCGCACATGGCACGTGTTCTGGAAAGTTTCGCAGTGACAGCAATATGACGAAATCTGTTCCAACAATGTTTTTAAGATTGTTTATCAGCACGTCAAAACTCGAACAGTGTGAATTCTCTGCAGAAACCATGGCGCTAGCAAAACCGTGCGTAGCTTTTAGCTGTGACAAGATCGTCGCAGCTAACATTGGGTTGCCAGTTGCCATAAAACATGCTAACCCGCCGTTCAAAATACACAGTGTGATCTAAATTGGGCTCTAATTTATACTGAGTTTTTTTACAATACAGTTATTAGCTTTTGTTCGAACTTCGATTTGATACACAACTTGAAAACAACAATGGATCCAATAAACAAGAAGCAGTTTGACCTGTTATATATGTAAGTTATGCTTTAAAAAGTTTGCTGCCGCGTTTTATTTTCGAAGAATATCCTCGGCCCACTAAGAAAGTCACCACAAAATCTAGCTATCGACAATTAGTCAAACCTTACTCGCAAAACGTGCTTGTTGTACACGCTGACATGTTCGATCAAGCCTAGGAATCAATTGATTATTGGCTGTCGGCCTACAACGAAACACTCATGACATTAGCTTTTTCTTATCCAATTTTCACCCTCCCTTAACAGATTTCGTAACAGTGTGCAACGATTTTTCAGCCTTTGCGGCTCGTGATTCACTGGCAGCCACATAAAACTAGGTGATAAACGCTTAAAAAAAGAAGCAATATTATCTAATAACAAAGCTAGGTAATTTAATGTAAAAAAGGGAAAATGAGTTTTATCATTGTTTGGCGAGGATTTTGGATTTAAAATTTAAAGAAATTTTATCGTACAACTACATGTGTGTAGGCATTAATGCGTGCTACATTATATACCAACTTACTACTTACTTTCTAGGGCAAAAAAGTTAAACTTTAACTGAAATTAAAAAAAGTTAGGGGTATTACTTTAACTTTAACTTCAACTCCAAAAAAGTTAGAGGTCTTACTTTAACAGTAACTTTAACTTGAATTAAAACAACCTTACTTTAACTTTAAATTGAAGTTACTTTAAAAAAGTTATATAAAAGTCATTGATTTTCGGCTTACTTTAACTTTAACTTAAATTGCTGCCTGAGCCTTACTTTAACTGTAACTTTAACTTAAATTGAAGCAATGGCCTTTACTTTAACTTTAACTTAAATGAAAATGGTTTAACTTTTTTGCCCTTACTTTCAAATTTACTCTGGATTCAAAGCTTAGTCGGAGTCATTTGATTCCGAAGTCAAAGTATAGATGGTGCATGCTTTGACTATGAAATCAAGCCACCACGAGTTCGCTATTACACCAGAGGCTGTAGTAAGCATTTTGGCTGCACTGTTCTAGCAGAAATTTAGTAGACTGGCAGTAACTGTGTAGAAATGAAATCATAACTACTTATGGATGTCAGAATAGCTGAACAAGAAATTAGCATTTTTAGAGAAATAACTGAAAATATTTTCAGTTAAAGTTATCAGTTACAGTTAAGTTAACTTAACTGTAACTGAACTGATTAAATTTTGCCAAAATTAACTGATAACTGAACTGATTTAATCTTCAGGTAATCAGTTAACTGATTAACTGAACTGATTAAGATTTCAATAACTGAAAACATCCCTAATTAAGATACTATTATGAAACGAACGTATGTAAATTACAGAAACTGACTTTGAGTTCGACTTTACATCCCAATCCTTCGATCAGCGCGACACGATCCTTGGGAGCTTTTTCCAGCATTACCACAATTCCATCTGCTTCTGCTTTATTTACAGCAATAGCAAAAGCCTTACCATAATTTCCGCCAGAAAATGTCACCAGTTTTAGAGGTCCATTACTGGACCTCGAACTTCGCAGTTTAGCGAATTGGTTTACAACACCGCGAATTTTAAAACTTCCGCTAATTTGAGCTGATTCGAGCTTGAAATAAACGGACTTGACTGATTTTGGAAGTTCAGAGGTCAATACTGAGACACAATCGCCTAACAGCGGAGTGCGACAGACGTCAGAACTTTTTCTGACAGCCTCAGCGGCTGTTTCAAATGATTCTGGTGTAAAAACCTGATCAATATCGGCAAACATTGCAAATTATTTCATAAATCTGAAATTTATTTCAAATGATTATTCCAAGTGGTATAGTGGACATAAGTTTATCACTAACAGTGCAACCACATGAAAACCGCTTAATTCACTATCGCTGTCATATTAACTGTCACTATATATGTAATCGACTAACTACAAATTACTAGGCGTGTAAACGGGTACACAGTTACGCGGATGATTAGCGTGTACACGTGGCCTAAAAAGTAGCCGTGTACATGAAGTGATTCTGTGACCGTGATTAGTTCAGCCTTTTATGGCCAGTGCATTACAATACACTCATGTGGCGTTACCGTTTCTGTCATTTACCAAATAACTTTGAATCTAATTGAACAAATCCATAATATCGGACAAGACCCGAATCATACACGCGACGTTTTGAATGGAAAAAGAGCGATTTCAAACTATATGACATAAGAAATTCAGAGACGGTCTTGTAGCCATAGCGTCATTTTTAAACTTGAACTTAAATTTTACGTCGAATAAAGTTAAATAATAAAATGTTGAAAGCGCGATTTTCCTACTTTTTGAAAAATCAATAAAAAAACTAACGCAAGGATTAAATGACAAAACTTCATCGGTACCTTATTAAATATTATATTAGGTATATTATATTGTTGTATTTTTAACTTGCTTATACGCAATATACGGCCCCGTATTTAATGTCTCCAATTAATCAACAATTTACCAAAAAACCTCTTTTGACGCCGAGGTTCAAGTTTTTACGCGCGGCTGAGGCCGCCAGAATTTTACTATAGTACAAAAGCTAAATTAACACGTATCTGCTTCTCAATGTGTTAATTGCGTTGTAAAATTCGGTAGGTCATCAAATTACGTTATTTGTGTGGGTGTGTGTGTACACTTCCTGTGTATTCTTGATATCGATCATCAAAATACAGCATCAATAAACTACGTACTTACGCATTTAAAAATCACTGCTAAAAAGAAATTGCTCTTAAAAAATGCTAAATTCACTCAGAAGTTCCAGAAATGTAAATTTTTAACACAAGGACGTTTAACATGTTCTATAATAATAATTTGCAACGCATACTCAGTCTAAGTGCAAGAAAGTAAAAAAACTACATAAATTGGTACATGCAAAAACCTGAAGGTCTGAATTAAAACGATAACTGACATTTTGCCTTCATTCAATCAAAAACTGATAAAATTCTTTACAGTGGCTCAGAAAACCAGTTAACCTGATAACTAACAGATAAGGCTTGGGACAACAAAATAAAATAAAACAACTGTAACAACAACAACAACAACAACTGTAACTGTAACAACAACAACTGTTTTTTGTCAACAAAATAACTGTAACCAACCACTTGACAATATTAGGGACCCTTCCCCTAACCCTTTCCCGGAATCTATCTTTTAGGTTTAATTGAATTGTGTCTATGCCGACAGTACTGTAGGTTTCAGTGCATATCCTAGTCTTATTTCAAAACTAGCTTATTCTTATTTAATCTAACTGTATACGTACAAACAAGCAGCAATTTCATGCAAAATTTATGGAGTTCTTATCCATGGCCACGACCATGCTGGCTGTCTTCATCAGTTGCAGTAGTTTTTAATGTAAATCATATTCGGTAGAATCTGCATTACTTGGAAGAATTTCCTTCAAAGGAAGTTAAACCTGTCGCTACCCACATTGTATATATTTTTAACATCCTGAAAGGTTATGTGGCATTGGGTTAAATTTATGCTAGTAGCCATCTGTCCGTTCTGCCGACAAAAGCTTAATTGTTCTTATGTATCAGAGGTACATAGAGGTACCTTGAGGGAGTAACATACGTGAAAATAAGCAAAATTGGAGAACTTTTATTTTTGACCTGTGTAGCCCCCCCCCCTTAGCGAAAGTGCTCACAGTTCACACAGCTTTACTTTTTACTTAAGACAAGTCGCTTTCGATTGGCTTGCGTGGTTTAGTTGTAGTTCAAAAAGCAAATCTAGCCAATCAAAGTGAAGCTCAATAGGCGGGGTGTTTCTGTTAGAGCATTCTGACTGGCTCTAATACTTGAGTAAAAAATAGAATCCATTTTTACTTTTACTTAATAGCTTACTTAATAGCTAAAATAAAAACTAAAAAGTACCTTCGGCATGAAACAATATTTTTACTTCAGGCACTTGAGTGAAAATGAAAAGTACGCCTGTGTGAACCGGTCCTTGTGGACAAAGTTTTGTACAGCACCCTGACTCTTATACCTAGGCAATGTTTGAACCGGGCATCAACCTGTTTGTGTTCGTCTTTTTGATTTCGTTCACCTTAAAAGTAAATACCTAGTTTTGTTAAGTGGGTGTGACGAGTGATACGCGTGAGATACAGTAACCTAGCTACCAACATCAAAACTAAGCTAGCTGGTTAGCGGCCTGGGCCAGCTCACTTCACACACACACACACAGCAGTAAAATTGCACATAAACACGCACACAAATTTGCAACAGAAAATACACGTAGACGTGCATTTTACGTAGGGCAAAACAAATGTTAAGTCCTGTCGCTACTGAGGTAGCGACAGGAAAAATACAGCTGCAAGATGTTCTTAGGCAATAAGCATCCCGTTGCATCAACCATTTGGTTTAAAAGTTACGCTTTGATCTGACCTGAGTAGCTCCAAGAAGCAACTGATAGACTGTTCTCTAGGGCTGTTATAAACTGCTAGTGAAACACTACGGTGCTGTTTTTAAAAAAAGTACCATGTACAACACTGCACATGTATTATTGATTTTCCTGCCTATACCTAGACTGAAATCAGCAGGCAGCTCCCAAGCTGAAAATACACGCAAAACATACTGGCTGTATAGCTTGCTCAGAAGTGTTTAACGCTGCGATCAATTAATTTCGAAACAATAGTTCTCTAGAAGGAACAAAAACACATAGACACACATAGATCCTTCTGTTTTTGAACACTTGTTCGAGTTTTAGTTTGAGTGAGTTTTTAGCCTTTCTGTTCTATCTGCCAAATTCCAGGCATAGCATCACTTTTTCACGTTGAATGGTTATTGATTTTTGGGAGCGGCTGGTGGTGGTGCCGCTGTCATCTCCTTCAACATGGCTAATATTAGCGGCGTATTGTATTCTCATATATTGAGACTTGACTCTACTTCCTCGTTTGGCACTTCCTTGTACTTCATTTTCTTCCTCCTGTTCTTTTGGTTCCAAATTGTCTAGTTCTTGTATTTTTACGCCATACGATCTGAAGTCCCCTTCTCCGATTCCTATTCTTCCTATACCAGGGTTCACGCTTTAGTGTATAATTGTCTAGTTCTTTGGGTCGATAACCACAGCCCTATAATGGCATTATTGATTTTTCTATCGCTCTTGGTAATTTCTTTGATCACATTTCTTCTGTGACCATGTGTGATGTGGGTGTTAACGCTATGTGTGATGACTACTTCCCTGGCTCTTGCTTTTTCCTATTTTTTAACGTTCTTGTTTGTTCCATAGCTTCTTCAATAATTCGCGTTCTTTTTTGCTATCAACAAACGTTGGATTCACAAACTTTAACGAACACACTCTGTGTTTCTATGTAATTCTATTCTAGCTGTCCTGCTTATATATTTCTAGCTCTAATACGATTTTAAGGTTAGTTTGAGTATATATTCTAGACTGATAGTTTTATCAAGGATACGCCTGGTGTCATAAATTTTGGTTGAAGCGGTATATATTTATTTGATTTCTAACTTGAATGCTGTTCGGGGTGTGTAAGTTTCACAACATGTTGTTCCAAGATCTTCTGAACAACAAAAAACTTGGATGTAATGCTTTCACAAGCTCAGATAACAACTAACACGTGAACTAAGAATCGGTGATTGCATTTCTCAAGCTCACCAATGTTGGAATTGGTGTATGCGTTAGATGGCTTGATGGAAGAAGGATTTTTATATCAAACATCTGTAGGAACCACTCATTACCTTCAGTCTTTGTAGTGAGCCGCAATTTGTAATTATTGATATGAGGAATTTTTGAAAAAACCATAGTTTTGCCCCCGTAGTCCTGTGAAATTTTAATTTACGAAATAGTGAAACTTAAAACTTGAATATTTTTTAAAAACATATTACTTAAACATTTGTTTACAAACACTGTTAATTTTGAGACTTTTTGCAGAAAATTTAGCTAAATTTTATCAAAAATCACCCTTAAACCTAGGCTTGGGCTTCGGGGTGGTGCGTGAAAAATAATTATCTCAAAATCAAAATTTAACGGGTAGGGGTAGTCTGCACTTATTTTTTGTATTACACACTATTCCTATGGACAATTTTCATTGAAACTTTGCAAAACTTGAAGGCATTCAATTTAACCAGTTCACTGAAATTTTATATTCCTGTTTCGTCGTCCTAAAGTCGCTTTAAGATTACGCAAATTACACAGCAAAACCAGTGCGTGTAATTTAGGAAGGGATATTCCACAATTCGTTCCGCTCATTGATTTTTATGCGGTCAAATTACAAAAAATACTGGCCTTTTCAGTCATAATACACAAATTGGGCACACGGCGAGGCGTTTTCAGTACCCAAAAATTCTAATTTAAGGACAACACTGTCTTATATTGCGGCCCTTGGTCTCATAGACTATTGCGGTACTTCTTAAAGTCAAAACTGGGCCCTAACGGTGGCTACGGAAGCAAAGTGCTACCAGCTTGGAGCTTAGTTAGACTAAAGAGATAGTATAGAAGTTACCTCGGAATCATGTGAAGGAACACTAAAGATACTACACGACAACACCAGTAAAAACTTAACCTTCAAACACAAACAATTAAAATCCATGTTTACTCACACTCTACTTACCACAATTTACACGTCGGATGCAGTTTAGCAACAGCAATTTATGTAAATTTTAGGGTTGTATTCATGGCAACCAACTACGTGAAAGTCAAACTCAAAGCCAAGTCTGTATCAAATGGGCTATGTCAAGGAGGGTAGGGCCCTGAGATTACACTATAATGTTGTATGCTCGCTTAATCTAGAGTCTCGTTTCGGAAGCAATTAAAGTGGTTTGTTCATTTGTTGTAGACTGTGTATTTTCTGTTTCATGTCTTTGAAAAGTTGCAATGGCCAACGGCGGTGAGCCTTAGCTTAAGTTGTCCTCAGCTGAAAAAGTATTTTTTATTTTCATATAGCTGCTTGCCGTTGTTTCGGATGCAAATAATGTTGTTTGCTTGTTTAAATTGAAGCCGTTCATTTCTAATTCATTTCTCGGTAGTGTTGCAGCACCCAGTGGCGGTGAACGTATGCCTAACCTGTCTTTTGTTGGAAAATCATGCTTTGTCGTCATACCACCGCTTTCCGTCATTTCTGCTACATTTATTGTTGTTTTTTCCTTCACCGCTTTCCGTCGTTTCTGCTACATTTATTGTTGTTTTTTCCTTTAATATAGAAGCTGAACTTGGCAGTGTTGCAGCGCCCAGTGGCGGTGAACCCTTGCTCAAGTTGTCCTCAGTTGAAAAAGTATCCTTTGTTCTTATATGAACGTTTGCCGTCCATCTGTGGGCAGTTAATGTGGTTTTTTCGTCTAACCTAGCTGCTGTATTTTCTGGTTCATGTCGGGGCAATGTTGCTGAACCCAGTGGTAGGGAACCATTGTTTTGCCTATCGTCAGTTGGAAAAATGACTTTTGTCTTCATGATATCGTCACTTGTCGTCGTCCCGGATGCAAATATTATTGTTTGTTCGTGTGATCTAGATGCCGTACTATCCGGTTCATGTTTTGGCAATGTGACTGCGCCCAGTGGCGGTGAACCTTTGCTTAGGCTGTTTTCGTTGGTAAATCATGTTTTGTTGTCATATCACCTCTTGCCGTCGCTCCAGATACATTTAATGTTTGTTTGTGTGATCTAGATGCCGTACTATCCGGTTCATGTTTTGACAATGTGACTGCGCCCAGTGGCGGTGAACCATTGCTTAGATGGTCTTTTGTTGGAAAATAATGTTTTGCGTCATATCACCGCTTGGCGTTGTTTCCGACACATTTATTGTCGTTTGCTCTATTAATAAGGAAGCTGTATTATTTAGTTCAAGTCTTGGCAATGTTGCAGTGCCTAGTGGCGGTGAACCTTTGCTTAGGCTGTCTCCTGTTGGAAAATCATGTTTTGTCGTCATATCACCGCTTGCCATTGTTCCTGATACATTTATTGTCGTTTGCTCTATTAATAAGGAAGCTGTATTATTTAGTTCAAGTCTTGGCAATGTTGCAGTGCCTAGTGGCGGTGAACCTTTGCTTAGGCTGTCTTCTGTTGGAAAATCATATTTTGTCGTCATATCACCGCTTGCCATTGTTCCTGATACATTTATTGTCGTATGCTCCATTAATAAGGAAGCTGTATTATTTAGTTCATGTCTTGGCAATGTTGCAGTGCCTAGTGGCGGTGAACCTTTGCTTAGGCTGTCTTCTGTTGGAAAATCATGCTTTGTCGTCATACCACCGCTTGCCATTGTTCCTGATACATTTATTGTTGTTTGCTCCATTAATAAGGAAGCTGTATTACTTAGTTCATGTCTTGGCAATGTTACAGTGCCTAGTGGCGGTGAACCTTTGCTTTCGCTGTCTTCTGTTTGAAAATCATGTTTTGTTGGCATATCCCCGCTTGCCGTCGATCCAGATACATTTAATGTGTAGGCAGTATCATGTGATTCCTGTCGTGGCAATGTTACTGAACCCAGTGGCGGGGAACCTTTGTTTTGTCTATCATCGGTTGGAAAGGTATCTTTGAGCTCATGACAGCGTCGCTTGTCGTCCTCATGACAGCGTCGCTTGTCGTCGTCCCGGATGCAAATATTATTGTTTGTTTGTGTGATCTAGATGCCGTACTATCCGGTTCATGTTTCGGCAATGTTACTGCACGCAGTGGCGGTGAACCTTTGCTTAGACTGGCTTCTGTTGGAAAATCATGTTTTGTTGTTATATCACCGCTTGCCATTGTTCCTGATACATTTATTGTCGTTTGCTCCATTAATAAGAAAGCTGTATTAGGTAGTTCATGTCTTGGCAATGTTGCAATGCCTAGTGGCGGTAAACCTTTGCTTAGGCTGTCTTCTGTTGGAAAATCATGTTTTGTCGTCATATCACCGCTTGCCATTGTTCCTGATACATTTATTGTCGTATGCTCCATTAATAAGGAAGCTGTATTATTTAGTTCATGTCTTGGCAATGTTGCAGTGCCTAGTGGCGGTGAACCTTTGCTTAGGCTGTCTTCTGTTGGAAAATCATGCTTTGTTGTCATACCACCGCTTGCCATTGTTCCTGATACATTTATTGTTGTTTGCTCCATTAATAAGGAAGCTGTATTACTTAGTTCATGTCTTGGCAATGTTACAGTGCCTAGTGGCGGTGAACCTTTGCTTTCGCTGTCTTCTGTTTGAAAATCATGTTTTGTT